>JADGIL010019485.1:0-36650 GCA_020352625.1 Cactoblastis cactorum
AATGACCTTTTTCTGATTGGCCTGGGTCTGGGATGTTTATCTAAATATAGTATCGTTGAGTTAGTATCCCATAATACAAGTCTCGAACTTAGTTTGGGGCTAACTCAATTTGTGTGATTTGTCCCTATATATTTATATATTTATTGTTTGTCCGTCTTTCTCGTCAAAACCGTGCAACGGATAATTGTGACTTTTATGTGGAGATAGTTGAAAGGCTGGAGGGTGACATAGGCTACTTTCTGTCTCTTTCTTTTCCCTCCAAAATTAGCTACCTAGTTCCCTAATATTGTTTTTTAGTGTTGGGGACGTTCATTTCATATCAAAAAGTACAATAACATGCATACAAAATACAAATTAATAAACCACAAACACTTCCGTCCACTTGTCTCAGTCGATGACTAGAGTAGGACTGATCAGAGGGTCACTCCACGACAAGAGATGATTATTTAGACTCTCTCTGAAGTAGTACGGGGGAAAATGATTTATACATTTACTTTTTTATAATAATATTCAAATCAGCAATTGTGATAATAGTCTAATATAATAATTCGGTATAAAATCAATAGACTACACCTTGAGTTTTTTTTCATAGGTGCTACTACATCAATTCTCGGAGTTGGTGTGTCCTAAGCTGCCGCTGTTGATTTTAGACGGACCTTTTGACCAGCTCAGAACTTTGCTATTCTACAGCGTTAAAGAAGCTGCTTTTAGAAAGGTAAAGCAAGCATCAGACAAATACTAACTAACATATATAGTGCATTTATTACTGCTCGCATTTAAATTGTTTATTATTAGTAAATTGTGGTTGGTTTACTCATAATATTATTACTATTACGTGAATCTTATTCCTCTTTTTATAAAAATCTGATTTACTTTTTGATATTTATATGTATTATGTATTATTACGTCTTCTCAATGTTACCAAGCCGATTATTCTAAATGATTTAAATTTAATCAATAATAAATCAATGAATATCTTAATCAGGCAATAATGGCGACGATGGTCCGCGAGCGTCAACACGGGCCGGTGGTGGAACTTTCTAGAGTGGCGGCGCGAAGGGCCCGGCGGGGGGGCGCGGGGCTGGCGGGGCCGGCGGGCATGCGCTCTGTGTTCGGACAAATGGTGGCCAGGCTTCCTGCGTTGACTCAGGACGCTTTAGCGTTACCGAATAGGGTCTGGAAGGTCAAGTTTGTTGGTAAGTGGAGTGGATTTTCTTTCATTGAACCTAGCTTGCCATAGATGGCGGTATCGTAAGCCTTCGCGTGACTTGAGAAAAACCGGTAAATAGTGATTGTTAATTAATACACTCGCCTAGTAGTATTAATAGTAGTAGAGCTTGACAAATAGATGAGGGATCACATGAGTTCTTATAACTTTTGCGTGAACTTTAACGTGACTTTGCGTGAACTTTAAAAACTTAAGTTTAATTTAAATTGAATACTATTATTGAACTAAGTAACGAAGAACATACAATACGAAGTCAAAGCTTTTAAGATACTGTCAAGTGCCTGACCAGCTTCCCTTCAATACCTACGTATTATTATTTTTGCACGAAGTTTTCCATATTCAGGCGAAAGTGTGGACGACTGTGGAGGCGGCTACAGCGAGAGCATAGCCGAGATGTGCGAAGAGCTACAAAACGGTTCCCTCCCGCTGCTAATGGCGACGCCTAACGGACGTGGCGATGCCGGGGCATCGAGAGATGCATTCTTACTAAATCCTACTGCTAACACACCGCTGCATCTTAACTGCTTCCGATTTCTAGGTAAGATCTCAGTTAAAATAGGCGAGTACCCTTTTAAACGATCTCGTTGGCGCTGTGGTAAAGTCGCTTATGAAACATGAGATCCCGGTTAGATCCCCGGTCAGATTATGATTATGAAGGCAAATGATCTTTTCCGATTAAATATAATGTATTTATTATATGTATAGTGTTGTTGAGTTTTCGTAATACAGTTCTTGAACTTAGTTTAGTTTAATTCAATTTGTGTTATTTGTCCTTATATATTTATTTCGTAATTATTACTAAATCAGACGCATCTATTGACTTTTAGAGTACAAAATTTCCGCGGTATAAGTCATTCATCTCCTTTGGGTTTATGTCTAACGTCTAGTATCTATGATATAAAATCTTTATTATACAAAACTAGGGTCGGTTTCAACAGCAACAAGTAAAGCTTTATCTGATAAGTATATCTGAGAAGGGAATGAAAACTTTTCTTATTAATTATATATAATAAGTGTTATTATTCTGAATTTCCCAGGTGTTCTAATGGGAATAGCAATTCGAACGGGATCTCCTCTGTCACTGTCGCTTGCTGAGGGCGTATGGAGACAGCTGGCCGGGCAGCCGCTGCGGCCGCAAGACCTGGCCGAAGTTGACAAGGACTTCCTGCCTGCGCTTTTGTGTATCAGAGACATGACGCCTAACAACAAGGTATAGCTGCCAGTTTCTTCTCAAAAAGAAAAAGAAAAACGAAATATGTCCTTCAGAAACGTTAACACATATCTATACTAATATTTTTTTTAACTTTGTTTATATGGGGTAATCTTCTTAAATATTAAACTGATTCTGTTGAAATTTGGTATGAAGGTAGTTTAAGACTCCGGTACGGACATAAGATTGTATATATCTGATAATTGCGCGATATAACGCGTCCAAGCCGCGAGCGGACGACTTGTAGAAAGTAAAAAATAGTTAATTAGCAGTGTCATTAGCAGCTTTGGCGGGCGCGGACTTTATGCTTCATAAGCATTTCCTTTTAAAGCTATATTTACCAAAATAGTGGCCAGTGTTACATATTTGTTTTTATTTTCTTGCACCCAAAATTATCATTCTTAATTTAAATGATCCTTGTGACAGGAACTGCAAAATCTGGAGTTGCCGTTCTCGATACCGTCTGCGGCTGGCCACGAGGTGCCGCTGTCGACGCGTCACAAGCGCGTCACACCGGAGAATAAGGACGAATATGTACAATTAGCTCTTCATTACAGGTATGAAATGTGCATTCGTGTGTTATTGGTATCTGTAGAGTTTAGTTCTAATGGAACGCATACATATGAATGGCAATGTCAGACAGACAACTGGGATGCCGCGACCGGCGGGACTGTGTTTTATTTGGGAATAAATAAATAAATAATAATAAATATATGATTAAACCGCGATAAAATCCGTTAAATTTGTTTCATTTCAACACTACAGTATCATTGATTAGGAAGAAGGATCTAAACAAAGTATGGATCCATTGATCGCATTTTCTTCTGGTATTAAAATTATCGAACCAGATTATTAGGAATTACGCTAAGAAAACTTTTATTATTAGTTTATCCAACGAGTTAAGCTCATGAGATTTTTTGAAAGATTTCCCATATTATTAATTTTCGTCTACCCAAATCGGTCAACAAGTACCTTTTGTCTATGCTTATCACATTTTATGAGATTTCGTTGTGAAATAATGTTACCAACTCTAAAATTTGTTTTTTTTTTAATTGTTAGACTGCACGAATTCGACGAACAAGTTCGCGCCGTCCGCGATGGAATGTCCCGCGTGATTCCCGCTCCCCTCATCGCCCTATTCACCGCTTCGGAGTTGGAAACTCTTGTTTGTGGCTCTCCTGATATCCCAGTACATGCATTACGAGCTTCAGCTACTTACAAAGGTATTATTGTATTGGTATATTTGATATTATATAACTTTTGTAATAATATAATTCATTTAACACTCTACTGTTATATATTTGATACTAGCTCCCGAGACAAAAAATAGCCTATGTCTCTCGCCAGCTCTTCAACTATCTCCACATAAAAAAAAACCTCACTAACTCGTCGCTCCGTATTGACGTAGACGAACGAACATAAAAACACAATTTCATATTTATAATATAAATAATAGTAACTTCAGTATAAAAACTAAAACGATAACGACACCATAGTGTCAAAAACTATTAAACGACTTGAGTTTCATCTCAAGTAGAAGCATCGTCTTTATTCTAGATAAAGAGACACAGACTTTCCGTCAGCATCAGCTTATTTGTAACTAAAATGAAATAAAATTTTGCAGGAATAGAACCAAACGCCCCACTGGTGCAGTGGTTCTGGGAGGTGATGGAGGAGCTGTCGGGCAGCGAGCGGGCGCTGTTCCTGCGGTTCGTGTGGGGCCGCACGCGGCTACCACGCGCGCCGCAAGACCCGCGACAGCGAGACTTCGTGCTGCAGGTACCTCATTATTTACTGTTATCTAAATAATTTAAGTCAATATATGTTATCGAACCTTTGATCAACAATCAGTCAATCACGTCACGGAGCTACTCACGCGGCTCACGTCGCTAACACTACCTACATGATGTCTCTAAATATTCTAATGTTAATTTGAATAGTCAAAATTGTAATCGCCATTGGCCACTGCAAATATTTATACACAAAAAAAAGATGATTAATTGATTATTTAAAAGTCGAAATTCTTAAGTATATTAAAAGTTAAGAATTTTAATATCAATATGTTGATTTAATGGAATCGTTCAGTCGCTTTTTAATGTTCTGGCTGAGTGGTCGAATAAGTAACAACGTTATATATCTTACAAAATAAGGCTGTAACTAAAAAAAATTCCGACTCACATTGGGGCAACACTCTCAAAATGCTGGCAGCATTTTCCTGTATATAATATTACTAATAACCAAACGTATCCTCTATGCTAAGAATCTCATTGAATCTCATAAATTTTAGAAAGATGCATAATTGCATAATTTGTGGTAAATCTATACTTAAATAATTTTACTCTTGTTTAGGTTTTGGACAAGTACCATCCGCCTGACCATTTCTTGCCCGAGAGCTACACCTGTTTCTTCCTACTGAAAATGCCGCGGTATTCATGTAAAGCAGTATTAAGAGAGAAACTGAGGTGAGTGAATAATTAATATGTAGGGACAAAACACACAGATTGAGATAGCCCCAAAGTATGTTCGAGACAACAATGTTGTATTTCCCATGCCAATCAGAAAAAGTTTAATTTCCATTTTGACTTGACTAAGGATCGAACCCGTAACCTCCTGAGTAGCAAAGAGGTATATAGGCTATTTCATCACTAAGGTAGTGAGGTGAAAATTATAAAGATTTAACTTCAGGATATGAGCGATATTTCTCCTTTCTCTCTCAATCCATAGAATTCTCTAATGTCATATTTTCTTTAAATACTCGCTTCATTTCTTGCAGATACGCCATTCATTTCTGCAAAAGTATAGATACGGACGAGTACGCGCGCGTAGCTCTCAGCGCAGCGGAACGTGTTTCCTCAGAGGAATCAGATTCTGAAGCTGACGCCACGCCCGTAGTTTCCACCCCTCAACCGCCATTTTATGCAGTAACAAGGGCACCTACGTGGCTGTAAAATTACGGTGATAAGCAAGAATCCTACTATTTTTACACAGAGCTCAAAATTCTTGATTACGTGTTTGAACTCCATTTACAAGGCCAATACTTTTAAACTTCTCAGTATTTGTCACGTCCACAGTTGACCAGGAAATGTGGCCTCAAGAACAAGATCAAGCTATTTCAGAGTACAGGAAATAAAAATACTTTATTACTTTATGTACTTTCAAGACCATAAAGTTCATTCTAAATTTTATGCCACGCTCTCTTGCGTAAGTTTTTGTAACGGGGAACGAATATAAAATGGAGTTTTCAAAGTGAAATATTGATGGTTTTCTAGGAAATACGGACTGTTCCCAGAGTTATATTTTTGCGTATAAATTTAACAGAGGGCTGCATCCTTTCATGATATTTTATAACCGAAATACTCTTATTGTTTTAATATAGGTATGATAACAATAATATCAACGGATAGGTTTAAAAAATTAAGGACTTCCTTATATTGTCAAATCAATATAAGTTAACGTTATTTGTGTGTCAATTTGTAGCTCGATTTCCTTTATAGCATTCCATCCGTAGTATAATTGGTGTTGGTTGTAAGTGATACATACCGTGGTCATGCTGTGACCTGTGTGTTTAGCTACTTAGAAAGGAGAGTTCAAAGCCGTGCCCGCTGCACAATTTTTTAAATTATTTCTCAAAAACATTATGAAGTATAATTACATAGGCGATTGTTTTGGCGTGATCGTAACACTTGAGCGTGATCGCTTTTATCTGCGGGCGAGAGGAATTTTGAGTGGTCAAATGATGTCAAAATTGATTTTGGCATCATGTGATCATTCGTGCTTGTACAAAAAAACATTAGTTTACTGAAAATTGATTGAATAGAAGTTTTTTTTTAAAACGTGGCGTAGCGCACATAGCTTTAAATGTCTGAAAGAGGCAATCGAATTGCACGTTATTTCTGCCCGGTTGAATTCGCTAGCAGCTAAATTATCTTAGTTCTCGACGTCGTCGATAAAATTTATCTGATATAATATAATGATATGCCAATAAAGTCTTGTGACAATTAGTGATAAATTAAACTATACAACGACATGGCAACACTGCCACCATTCCATTGATATCGTATTGTGCAATGTCCGAAACGTTTGATGTGTATAGAACTATGGATGTATGAATACTCATGATCAAAACCATCTCTAAAATAAAATCTACATTGTCTTTTTCTTTTTTTAAATGAGATATTAACAATACCCTCCTTAAAACCTTACTTAGACAATGTAGTTAACACAGAAGTAATAAAAAGAAATCTCTCCTTAAATTTAGTATTCCTAATTATACATAAAATATATTACTCCGTATTTTAATACAATTATAAGATTATTTAGGCTTTTTATTCGTATGCTTTTGATGGTTAATGATTAAGCAGTTGATATTTGAATGTTTTATAGGAGCTTGAAGCGATTATGATTGTTGATATTAAAGAGAAGGTACTTCACTAAAATATGCGCGTGCGCTCATGAACGCGTCACGTAAATCTTATAACCATGCACGCTAAAATGCGCCCATTTGATTTGAGCAGGTTTTAAGATGTTTGTTTGCGAATTTGGCCATTTTACGCTGTAGAGCAATGGATGTAGATAAAAAATATACTTATGTAATTCCCATCTAATAATGTTTTTTCAAAGATCGGCAATGACAGCACTGTAATTAAATTGTTAAAATTTCATTAATTCTATGTATGATGATGGCTAAACTAATGTCAATCTTTTATTACAATCTATTTGCTGTACAGTTAAATAACCGGAATACAAACTGCAACCTCTAGGGGTCATTGTTTCATCTAGAAATATTCGTATTTTGGTGATCGATCTTATATAATTATATATAATCGTAAGAATGTACCATTAGATAGGTTTTGTAAAGATGGTGAATTTTACGTAACAAATGATGAGCTAGTCATGTTATTATTGCAATCGTTGCTGTTTTGGGCACTATAGGCACAGACCCTCACCATAGCTGAATAGAGATATAATATGTTGAGATGTGTTTTAAATAACTTACCGATTCGAGACCAATACTGCGACTTGTAAAAAAAAGTCGTCTTGTAAAAATATTAGTGAGGCCAATGACGTTATAAAGGGGTAAATTAGTTATTGAAGAACACGTGACCCTCGGTGACTTACCAAATGAATCTCAGCACAGTCTAATTCAAGTCAGATCAAAAACCTCTGCACAGCTTTAGTGCAGTCTGACCTTAACAATGCTTAATAATGAATTTGCCAATAATTCTTACAAATTATTTAAAAGTATTAAAAAGTTTTGCTATTGAAAAATATATTGAAAATACGTTATTGCTATTCTCCAATACTTGCATTCATAAAAATTACAATGAATAAAATATAATCAGGTGGTTGAATGGATCAGTGTACATGTATGGCGTGTCACTTGATGTACGTGATCATATTTATTGTTAGAAATATATAAATAGGTCTCGCTTTGCAAATTTCATAGTTTTGTCTTTTTGGTGCTAGTGCTTCACGATTAGTATTACATTTTGTACTGGAATTTAGATTGTAAAGCACAAAATAATCGATGACACGTTAGTAACTGTATTTTTATGGCTTCTTTTCATATCACTAGAGTTCTATTAAATTCCTGGCCATACTAATATGCATATAGGCTCGGTATATTGGCTCGAAGAAATTTTGAAAAAAAAAAAAATTATAAGCAGTATATCAATGCTCATCATGGATTTTATATTGCAGTAATAATGGTATACACCTTGGGTATTAAACTATATTTTTTTAGATGAAAAAGCTGAAATTAACTTGCGCCTCAAATTACAAAATGCCTTTTATAATATTTGAGTTTGTCAACCAGCCCTTGAGTCAATATAACGGACAGCATAGTTAGTAGCCTTAAAATATTCATAAGTTAAAAGTACCTTGAAGGCAACATTTGATCAACATTGCATCTCTTATTTTTCTGAATGGAATGCTTACATACTATTCTATAATATAACATTTTGTAAGTCAAGTGTTGCCATCACAAATACTTGTGAAGCTATATTTTTCCCTAAATGAACTATTCTTGTAACACCAAAGAGTAATCGATAAGAAAAGAACAACTATTTTCTTAAGACTGCTTTGTCTTACAATTGATCTGAATGTTTGTGTTATGATCTGTTCAATGCAGCATTATTTTTATTTTATACGAGCATATAATAAATATTTATTTCAATGTGTGGATTTTTTAAAATACTGCACTTAAAGGTGACTTTAGATCAAGGTGATTCAGCCCAATTTTTATTATATGTATCAAAATGTGGTCCGTAGCAAGGACTGGTTTAAATATGAACTAGAAAATAGCAATTGAATTTTTCGTTTTATAACAAGACCCTTTTTATTAGCTCATAATCAATAAAAATATAACAGTGAATATTCTCTATACAAATATAATAACTACATGCCTTTAAAAACTTAATATAATTATAAGGACACAAAAAAAACAAGGTTTGTTAATTCTCACATGATTTAAAACTTTACTAAATGTACACTGTCCTTATTGAAATAAATATCATAAGGCTAAAAGTTAAAATAACAGAAAGTTCATGAAACAAAAATTCCATTTACTTCTTGGAAGGTTTCAGGGTGAAGTATAATATCAGTCCACCAAAGAATGCATATGTGGCCTTAGCAACCTGAAATATAATATTGATTTTGTGAAGCCACAATTAGTTTGTACTTAGAGATATGACTGGTAAGCAGTCATTTTAAAAAATTACACGATTATTATGAAAGTAAAAGCAAAGTTACTGGATGATTTGGTGACCTTGTTTCTTAAATTTAGGAATTCAAAAAATATGTACTCAAAAATATATAGAACTACTAACTTATGTCCGCGGATTAGCTTGTGTTTAATAATATGTAATGTTAAAAGTAGCCCATGTCACTCTCCAGTCCTTTCAACTATCTCCACAAAAAAATTACACTAATCCGTTATTCGGCTTTGACATGAAAAACGGACAAACAAACACTTTCACATTTTTAATAGTATGAATGTCATTCTTTCTTATGGGCTAGAAAGAGCCAGTGCAACAGTAGCAAGACTCAAGACACATTTAGCGGGATTGACAAATTATTGATAAAATTAAGAATCAACAAAAGACATGTTAGCCAAGAGTACCTAAGAATCACCAATTTAAATCCCACTCCCTTGATTGACTTACAATTTTGAAAAGAGAAGCTTTTATAGGCCCGTAGCTGTATACTTTTAACCTATTCTAATTGGAGGAGTGATGATGACTTAGTTTCTAAACAGATGCCCTTATAATTCATACTTACATTTGCTCTACCTGTGTAAGTTTGGCTGTTGAAGTATTTCGACAAGCCTTTAAGCTGTGATCCATCTACAGAGTCTCCTCCGGACATTCTGAAAAATCATGACTCGAATCATTTACCAGTACATTGCTAAAAGATTATTTATATTACATACATATTATGTGACAAATAATAGTAAAATTATATAATTTCAAGAATAAACTTAAATTTACCTGGAAAATATGTATTCAGAAACCTTATGTAATTTATACGCCCGACCGACAGTACTCTTACGATGTAAGTAGATACTCGCATTGTTTGACATTCTTGACAGTGACATTAAATGACAGTACAAAATGAACACAAAAAATAGAATCAATACATAACGTCGTTTATCATACATACATAACGGAGCCTTGCGAGCCTTATTCGGTTCCGGTTGCATCTTCAATTACTAGAAAATTTGGAAAGGTTACTGGTTTTCACAGAGAGCGATACATCTGACCTCCGCAATCCAAACACTAATCAGTACTAGGGCTTAGAGCTTAGATTTAGCTTAGATTTTATAGGTAAATGCTCTAAGTACTAGAGTAACTCTTTTTTTTTTATGACAGAGGGAGACAAACGAGCAGGCGGGACACATGATGTTAAAAAAGTAATCGTTGCTGCCCATAGACACCTGCAACACCCGGGGGGTCACATGAGCGTTGCCGGCCTTTAAGGGAATTATACGCTCTTTTCTTGAAGGTTCCGATATCGTATTGGTCCGGAAACACCGCTGCAGGCAGTTCGTTCCACAGTGTAGTCGTACGTGGTATCAAAACCAATCCTAAGATAGGTTTATACAAACGCTAGACGTTCGGGACCTACAGATTAATGCAATCCGAAGCAAGGAGTCATCTTTATTTTCGGATAATCAGTGATTCAAGCTGAGCTGTCCTAACTAGATTATAAATAACATTTTCACAACTTTATCTCCAATCGAATTAGAACCCATAACCTGTGGACCATGAAGACAAGCAACATATATAATTATGATTTGATGAATTACATTATATGATTATGTAAATCAAAAATTTATATTACATATAACTTCATTTTATTTACTTAAAAGTTTCATCCATTGCTTTGTTTTAACTCAGAAAAACATTTAATTTTGTTTCATCAAAATTGGTGCATTAAAAAGAAAGTTTTCGTAATTTGAATGAATTCTCAAGCTAGTCTCTGAAAGTGCTAAACCTAAGTTTTAACTCAGAAAATGATTTAAAGTTTGTTTCATCAAAATCGGATCATTAAAAAAAAGTTACCATCATTTGAATTAACTCAAGGCCAAATTACCATTAATTCAAGAATCCGCTAGAGGGGGCTTTTTCATCTTATAAATTTCTAAAACACGGGGAGATTTTTTCACATGAGGCCATAAACAGGAAAAGAAATTCTTACTAAGTAAGAGTTTACTTTATGTACCTACCACAGAGAATTGCTTTATGATATATCTATACCAAAATTGTTTTATTCGTCACTTGCATGTAAGTAAATATTTTATATATTAATATGATTTGAATATTGATTTATTTCACATTATTATTCATTCAATTCGAAATTTACGCGGACGAAGTCGCGGGCAACAGCTAGTTATACATATAATAAAAGATACATTAACTTCATACCCTACGCATCGCTGAGAAAAATTTCTTAAACTGAACTCTTGATAGAAAGACGATGAAGTGAAGTCCTTTTTTGTTCAGAGTTACGGAACCCTAAAAATAAATAATAAACCCATGGAGTATTATAAGAAAAAGATCACTTGAATATCAGCTACATTTATTGCATTTTATTTATATGCCTATCTAATGCTTATATTTGTTTACTTACATGTATGGTACATAACAGTATCATCATTTCTTTTTTGATTTGAACAGTTTTTTATATACATAGTACGTCGCTAGTAAAGCACATGTTGCTTTTGCTGTCTGCAACCAATTAAATTGAAAAATAATCAACACGCATATATAGCAAGCGTACATACATGCTTGTAAATAGTAGATCTTTGTATACATCACCTATAGGTACTATCAAGTCCATATGTATTATCTGCATGGATATCATAAGGTCGAATGTTATGTGAGGTTCTGCGTTAGTTAGACATACCTATACACAATGAATGACGTCATGGGAATATCAGCAAAAGGCGCAATTTTGTTACAAAAATTACAAAGCAATTTTGATGGATAGTGTATACTTTACGAAAAATGCTCATTTTTTTAAATAGTCAGGCAAACGAGCATGCGGTTCACGTGATGTTAAGTGATCACCACATCATGATAGACACCTGCAACGCCCGGGGATCACAGAAGCGTTGCAGTTATGTACTTACATTAGCTCGGCCTCTAATCGTTTGACTATTAAAATGTCGACTGAGGCCTTTTAAGTTTGGGTCATCTTCGACGCCATGTCCTGCCATTATTGATTTAATTTATTAGAAAATTAACATTGTAACTAAAATGACATGCCTTAGCCATCTGAAATTTAATGACATGTGAAAAGCCTATGCCATTATTTTTCTTCTTTTGATTTATGACAAATCAGTTACTAAAGGAAAAAAGTTAAATAAAAAAGTCTGTACTGTATACATCAATATAATACTTAATATATAGGTTTTTTTGGTTGTTTGTAAGGTCTAATCGGAATACTAAACTGATCATGTAAATTCTTTCACAATCAGAAAGATACACTTTTCAGGGGTGCTATAGGTAGGTTATAGTTTATTATGATGGAACAAAAAGTTCAATGATGAATAATGGCATACGTGGCATATCAAGCCAGAGGAGATGCGTTACTTTACGGGTGTGCGGCGACCGTAGACGAACATGGCACGGGTCGGCTAGTATACATATTTAAAACTGTATATAAAAATCATTTCCTAAAAAAATTGGTTTCGATATTACTTCAAATAAAATAAAGAGAATAAATTTAATTTTTTAATCAATTTTATAATAGAATTTTCTTAAAATAACACATCACATATCTTATTTCTATACACAATATGTACTTATACATTTTTAATGTACAATACTTTGGGCATGGACCAATTTTAGGTGTAAAAATAGTCATATTATTGTCAGTCGAGTTTGTGTTTTTGGTTGGGCAGCTAACTTTTAGCTATAAGACAATTTACTTTCTCATTTGGTAGACAAAGTTAATTATGTTTTAAGACTGACTAGTACTTTAAGTTGAATATAAGATATCCTTTAAATTAATTGTATTTTTGTGATTACCAAATTTACAACTGAACCTTAATTGTTTTAAAATTACTCTACAAGTGTAATAACACCTAAGAGTGTTAAAATTAATCCTCACTTGTTGCCCCAATAATATTAAAAAATAATCTAATAGATGATTCCCTCTACTGGAATATCTAAAAAGCATTGCGCTTACTTAATGATGGACTAGTATTCAATAAAGTGAGATATATCAACATAATACCATCCAAACATGTGTACATACATATAAAAATATAGCAATTTATTTTTGTTGTCATATTAGAAATAATAAAAAAAATGTTAATCCAATTATATAGACAATATATAAATTCACTGATTCTTATGCTAATTAAGTACGCATTCCTTTTGAGCACACATTTTGTGACGTCTAAAGCTTCATAATTTTATTTATTCCCAGTTATATTTATTTTACACGATATTCCCCGCATAATTATGTCGATATTGTCTTCAATTCACAGAGATAAATCACAGTTGAGTTAGGACCAGTATTTTGTCACAGTAGGCATAGCACTACAGTCTTCCATTTATATTAGGCCAAACATTATATCGTGGTTTGTACTGATGCCTCCGGATCCTGGCCCTGAATGCAAAAGTCAAGAAGAAAGAATCTCCTCCTTTATAGGAGGTCCTCCCAATCTTCTTTCTCTCTCTCCGAGACAGTGACGGAGGGTCGAGACAACTGCTTCAGTTCTTCGTGCATCCGTGGAGGTATGGGGTTATCACTAAGGTCTACATACTCGAGGGCGCGAGATCTTGCTAATCTATCGACATCTACCTCTGAAACAATAGAAGAGAATATTAATATTTAAAAAAAAAGAACAAGCTAACAGATTCTAACCGTTTATTTAATCAACACACACAAGATTTAAAAAAGATTGGTTGAATCAATAACAATTTTATTATGTTTGCATCATATACAGTGGAATCTCTATAACTCGAACCTCGTTACGTCGTCCTAGTAATCCTCAGTAAGTCGAAAATAATTTTTATTCCCTTCGCTAAACCCCTAAATCCGCAATATCTCGAATTATTTAGACTTTATAACTCGAATAAAAGGTTATTTGCCTATGAGGTTATTGATAGTACATATTTATACTTTATAACTCTGTTGGAGCACGAGCATGTATAGGGCCCTATTTACTTGAGATTAGATTTAGATAGACATCAAATTTTTTAAAGTTATCGAGATTCTACTGTATTAAGAATTGCAGTTATCAAAAATGAGCTGACGAAGAGCTGACAGGCAAATATATTCCATTAAAAGATTTGCATCGTAATTTGAACTAAATTGTTGTTTGAATTATTAATTGCTCAAAGTTATTTCACCTTGTAATGATTTCTTTGGTCTTTATAAAGGTTTTTAATACATTTGTCTTGGTATTTGAAGGCAGGTGAAGTTATGTTTCTATACAATTTAATTGCAATATACAGTATAAAAAAAGTAAATGTTGGTATAGTACAAAATACTTAATAATTTCGGAAATCCAAGAAATAAGTAAATTTTTATTTTTCTTTATGATGATTCAGAATGCAGCTCACATATCTAATGCCTTCCTATGTTACTTTTGAACTAATAGTAACTTTCTTATGAAAAAGCAGTATTCGTAGCATAGATTAACAAGTACCAATAATCTGGTTGTGATGTGCTAGCAGGGTATGAAGGCTCGGGCATTGGCAGGCGATGCCGGGAAGCGCCACAAACGTGTTGTGGGAGATGTCCAGCCGCTGAAGGCACGCCAGGGTGCACAGCTCGTCAGGAAGCCTCGCCATTTGGTTGTTTGATAGGTTCAAATCTGAAATATTTTAATTTGATTAGTTTTTGTTTTCTTAGAGAAGTTCACTGATTTAAGACATTGCTACATGTACTAAATTTGTAACTCTGTTACATTTGGAAAGTCGTTACAACATGTTATTTAATAAATAAAATAAATATATAGGGAAAAATCACACACATTGAGTTAGCCCCAAAGTAAGTTCAAGACTTTTGCTGGGATATTAACTCAATGATTCTATATTTTATAATAAAAACACATATAGATAAACATCCAAGACCCAGGCCAAACAGAAAAAGGTTATTTTCCATCTTATCCTGACCGGGGATCAAAACCCGGAACCTCCTGTGCAGCAGTCAAGAATGTTAACCATTACACCATGGAGGTCATCAATAATCTATACATATAATAAAATTATAACTGAACCACAGATAATATAATACTAGACTGAACTATGTCTGTACATCGGAGGTACCTACATAAGAAAAAAATGACAAAACAAATTATGACATGTTGTAAAAACTGTTCATATAAAATGTATATTGGAAAAATATGAATTTGGTAAATTGCGGCATATTAGTCATAGTTTGTTGGTTAAATATCTGTGGTTTGTATCAGAATGATCACCAGCAGAAATCATTACTAATTACAAACAATTATAAAACCTGATCATCTATAAAAGATAATTGGCATTTGTTACCTGTAATTAAACTAAATTTGACAGCAAACTTTGGAGGAATCTTTGTGATGACATTCCCACTGAGATCACAGCTCTTAAGCTCTGTGTGTCGCATTAGGTGATATACTGCATCAGGTACTTGCATCAGTTGGCATTCCGATAGATCTGGAAAAAATGTAAGTAATATTACTATTAAACAATGTAAAAAAAAAATTAAAATAGTTTAAGCTAGTTAACAACAACCACATAATTCGAATTTATGTGAATGTTAATCTCAATAAATATTCAGCCAAATAGCATTTTTAAAAACTACTCACAAAATCCCACCAAAACATGTTCAATGCAACTAATAACTATTTACATGATAATCTGGGAAACTAAAAACTGAATAATATTTCAGAAAATCTATTGCAGATGGTTCAGAATCAAAGCTAGATTTTGTGATTTGATTATGTCACCGATTTACTAGTCGTCAAAGTTGTAGATAAAAGATGAAGGTTATGTTGGACGAATTGTACAAAAAAATATATAGCTTTAATTAACAGCCATACCTAACGCTTGAGATTCCTGTGCATCCTCACAGCGAAGAACTACGCGAGTCACAGCTAAAGCCATGATTTCTACAACGTACCAGTCGTTGAATCAACTGAAACTAATCTTTAGATAGACGGGCGTATTTAGTTATTTTTAAAACTAGCCACGGAAACTAGTAGAAAATATCACGACCTGGATCGCGTTAACAAAGTAAAAAATTAACATTTCGTCTTTAGAATGACTTCAATAATTATATTTGTAATTCTATAGCAAAGAGATATTAATATTTACAACAAATAGGCTTTTCTATTTACACTTTGGGACCCGGATGCGGACACGGATATGACAATCAGCTGATATTGAATGACATGACACTGTCATCCTGACAAGGTAGGAGAAGTGTAATATTTTAGAGTTTCACTATTAGCCGATTTCAAAAAGGGAAGTTTATTTACATATAAAATCAAATTATGAGCCACAAAGCAATTTTTGATTAATACAAATGTAAATGTGATAATGATAGTTTGCAATTAATCTCATCAATCTTAAATGCCATTTCAAGAATGAATCATACTATAGTTTCCTCTTACAAGGAAGTAACTTTATTAGCGCACGACGAGTGGAGTGACCTTTGTGTTTGTTCTACTATATATGGATTTTTATCCGTAAAAGACGTCTTGTATTCAGCCGGTCTAGTTTATGACCGCGATTAAGACCGCACTTAATATTGTCAATATCTCGGGTTCCAAATGAATTACGGCGTATGAAGATAAAATCTAGTAATATTTTGAGTAAGACTTCGATATAACTGTGAATAACTCATAAATTTTCTGTAGTGCGTGCGTTAGCGTGGTGCGTTTACAAACATACACAAACAAAATATTTAAAAATGACCTTTTTATCTATATGATCAACTTATCGTTTATTACCGTTATAAACCTATTGTTTTCCCATAATTTTCTATGTATAAACATACAAGTAATAATTTTATTATATGTAAGTATAGGTCTTTCACAAATCTGCAGGTCTAATGTTCTAATGAGTTATTGTCCCCGATATACGGTATGGCTAGTTGTTTACGATAGGTAGCGAAGTACGCAACGGTCTGCTCATTCGTCTTCCGCATGTCGGCACTCTTGTACTCAATTATATACTCTTATGTTAGTATTATAACTTCCGTGACACCATATTAGATACAAGGAAAATGCTAGGAAATTCATCCTGTAGTATTTTTATCATCAGTTAGGTTAACATCTTACTTAAATCGTTTTGTTATTTTTGTTTTCGAACTCAAAATAGATAAAGACAACAGAAGGAGTATGATTTAAAATAAATGTATTATAATAAGGCAACCTTTTATAAAACACCATGTTAAATAAATAGATATACATTAAAATGATTTGTGATTTTTGATGATGAAAGAAAGAAAGGCAAATTATTTGGCAGAGACAGTAAAAATTCATATAGTCTGGTAGATATTATGGTATTCAGATATTAATGTTTATTAAATATTGACGTGTTTATTAAATATTGAAGTGTATTAGAATTTCACAGGTACTTTACCTGTGAAAATCTAATATCTGAAAAACTATTTTGATTTTAAGGTAGTTATTTAGAACCACAGATTAACTTAAAACTATTTCATGGACCTTTATCTGTCTGGATACTCTGAGTCGCTAGTGAGTTGACTGTACTGCGCAAAAAAAAAATTCCTTACAAAACATACCGTCTAATATTAGGAATTGCGCTTTTCATCCGAGCGGGATCACAAGGCGGCCGACCAATGTCGGGGCGGGTTCATTTTCCGGGAATGGTATTTTTAGTTGTGATGAAGGTTGAAAGCTCCATTATCAAAAAATCTTATAATACTATAAATAAAAATTATTTTCTAGAATTAAACAAATTGCTAACTAAATAAACTGTGAATTTAAACCGGTAAAGCCAAATAAATGTATTTAAATGTTTTCGGTTACGGACGGCAACATTTTCAGACTTAAAAACAAGGATATATAACGTGACACAAACAGCTTTGAATAAAAAAAATGTTAAGCGTGAAATCTAAATTCATTAAAAATCATAAGCTGATTAAAACACACGTTAATAACCAAAATATTAACAAACTTTTGAATTAATTATGACACATAAAATTAATCTGCGTAACAAAGGCCAGTAATACTCCAGCGAGCCGACCTCGGCACGTTTCCCAATTTTTGCGATATCTTCGTTTACGAAAGGTAACAGAACATTCATTTAAAACTGCGGCGTTGCGTAAATGAAGCATATTTCTCTCGTGATTACCCATCCGATGATGCGACAATCTTACATTCTACAATCTAACCGCTTCACAAGGTCTTTTTTTTTCGAATTAGTAGATTATGTTAAGTAACTTACTTTACAAAAAATATATATATAATTGTGAGTGTGAAGCGAGTACACACTATCCGAACGCCGCTAGTACATTATTTAATCGAGTCTGTAGATGACGGCTTTAAATAGCAATCCATACTAAATATTATAATATTTATAAAGGTGAAAGTTCTTTTTTATGACCGAAGGCAAACGAGCAGGCTGGTCACGTGATGTTAAGTAAACACCGCCGCCTTTAGCCACCTGCAACACCCGGGGGGTCACAGGAGCGTTACTTCTGACATAAAAAAAAACGGGGCAACGATTTGTATGATTTTTATGTTGAAGGGCTAGAGAACGACATAGGCTATTTTTATCCTTTTCTATTTCTATGCGATGGGAGCGAAGCTGGGTGCAAAAGCTATAATAATATACAAAAATTACAAGTAATTTTTAAATATTTAATACATGAATGGAAAATTAGACGTGTACATAAATTATTCTTAATTTTGTGATAATTGTTTCTCGTCATAAGTTCAAGTTGCTTACAGAAAATAAACTTAGTGGAAATATTATTACTAATTTAATAATTTTCTGCCATTAATTACATATACATATTATATTAAACAGCATAAGGCATAACATCTGATTATAACTAGGCGACTGCGTGCCTTGAAAATGATTTCCTGGAGTGATTACAAGTTTAAATTTTAAACTATTCTAGTTATAGCTTATAATACCAATTGCGTGAACGCGTTCTTATATATTTTATAATGCCATCCATGTCATTTGTTATAAGGACTGAAATACCTACATTTTTAATATTTCCTTGATATTATCTGCTGTAACAAGGCGCGTAATAAAACAAAAAGTTCTATAGAAAGCTGTTACGTACTCGGTTAGCAGATTATGAGTGTGACTTAACTAATAACTACAATTTGTCGTCACATTACATCAACGTTGTTAGAATAATCGTGTTACGTTAAGGAAGTAAGTATAACTGCAATCTGAGACTAATTCACCTTGCAAATACATATATTGTGTAGGTTATAAGCTTCATTATCTTAACCAAGCTTTTCTTTTCTCATGTTTTTCTGGTTGCTTACTTAATATAAACACATCTAGCCATTCATTTTATAGACATTATATATTATACATATTTTGGTATACTATTTTATGTTAAAGACTTCAATATCTATTCAGCAGTTAAAGTCAGGCGGTAAATATCAAGAGTTTTTGCCTATTATTGTAATCAAGAAATGACCTAGATAGTATCGATTAAAAAACGATCTTAATCATAACTCATGTATACGTACGAAAGAATATGATGAAATCTCGAAATCTATAACTCACGTAACACTAAAGAACCGCTTGTTGCAAGTACGAGTAGCAAATAACAACGGTTATGCTATGATACATTCAGTGAATAGCCGTGAAAATGTCTGCTAGCGTTCCGTAATCATTTGCAAATTGATCCAAATTGCTAGACTGAGTAGTTTTAAAGCAATATAGTTTATCTATCACGTCTTTATAGCTTATGCGGTAGACAGAGCCAAGAGACGCTTAGATATAAGTATGTTGCAGATATTGTTTAAACTTTCTTTTAACTTCCGTGCAGGTCTGAAAGCGAAAGAAAAACGTAGAATGTGCCAGATGCTACACTTCCGGCGCAGAATTTAAAAATCAATTAAGGCTTGAGACAGAAATTCTCATTGACGATGGGTTAGCAACCTGTCACGCTATTTCTGAAACTCCATTCCACCATTTAGCTAAGCTAAGCGTGATCTTCGAGTCTCGTGATTCTTAGCTCTGTCTTCTCCGTAAAGGATAAGACGTGATACTGTATCTGTATTAACTGAAAAAATGTATTCAACGGATTTTCAAAATTTATATCTACTTAATATTATAAAGTTTGATTTTTTTGTTAAATCTCAAAACTACTGGTCCGATTTGAAAGTTTATATATATCTATAGACTACTTTTTATTCTGTAATTCCCAATGGAACGGATGTAGTGAGGTTTGTAAGTACTCAGTAAGGGCAAACAAATAGTATGGCGATTTCCTATAGAAATGTCTCGGTGAGTCATATGACAATTTCTCTTAGAAAATTCCAACTTAGTGAGGATTCTGCATGGGATGCATACACGAAAGCGCAACTAAAGAAATTATTTGACCAATGTATTCATTAATAAATTATTACACATAAAGAATACAATTTACATCGCATATTAAGGACGTAATAAATGTTATCTTCAATCTAATTTGTAATATAAATTAATCTTATCAAATCGACAAAAATAAATCTCATTGTTTGAGCACGTTGTTAGTAAACAAAGTATTGTTTTTGCAGAGTTTTTTACGTTTTAAATAATTTCTATACAATAGGTTAAGGTTACTGAACCGAATTAAAAATATAATGATTATTATATCATTTCTATTATAATATTTATTCTGAATACTGTGATATTGTAGAGCCTTTCATGTTTTTATTATCTTAGTTACTTTTTTCACTTCATATGTTTTTCTATTACAAATATGTTTCATGTTTAGATTTTATCAATTAAGAGGATTGGCATAACAGCAACAAGTTCACCTACTTATTATTCAGTATAAAATAATGCGCGGGACTTTTGTCACCGATGAGATATACAGATGCCCAGACTTATTTACAAATAAGAATTGGCATTAACATAGTTTACGCGAAAAATGTTTCTATAGTAGCTCAATCGACTCTTAATTATTTCCTTCTAGCTCCAGTTTGATTACGTAGTATAAGTATACACCTGCATCATTAATCACTACTTACTTATTACTGTCCAATTAATTAATAATTTAAGTGCGTGTTATTAATAAAGGACCGCGTTTAACGTTTGAACTCTGCATCGAATTGTTGTTGAAAACACTGTGAATTTTACAGTTTAAATTTATTTGGAATAAACACGGTTGTCTATTGTTTCGATAAAGGATGATTCAAACGACCGACTTTGTTATGGCAAGTTCTGATCTTGTCTATGTACCTGTATGCATTTTTATACTTTTACTTTATATTCACGCCGAATTACTGTTCCGTTTTAGGACTTAGGATGCAGCAGTAGTTATATAAAATTTTAAACAGACTTACCAAGCTGACTATTCTCCTGCGCATCTTCACATCTCCCAACAACCCTGATGATGGCACGGCCGGCCAGCCGCGCACAGATCATCATCGCTGGAGCCCTGGCGTCCACTGGCTCCTCTGCCTCAGCCGGCACTCGTGCTTCTCCATCGTACTCCGTCGGGGGCCTCATCACTGCACTTCAATATAAAAGTCACTGCACAATCCCTCAAATTCACGGTCAGGTGACACAGGAAAGTCTTTCACAAGAAAGGTTCACGTATGCTAGCTCGTTTACCACCGATCCGAAACGCAAAAGCGCCTAGGTGTACGGCGGCACTCTGTTAAATTCGAGCGCCGCGTTCATGACCAGCCTTTATATCGTGCCAAACAAAGAAGCGTGGTCCGCGAGCGAGAACGCAACAAAACAAACAACCGTCTCGTTCGCACTGTCTGCTGCGCAGTAACAACAACAAGTTGGCGCGCGGAAACCCGGAAAATGTGATGATCGACGAGTCCTGTGACAAAGGGACGTTTCGCGCTCGAATTCACAATCCCAGCCTCATTTTCAGTTGACCGCACGTCACGTATCCAATAAGGGCATTGTGATTTGTAATGTCTAAGTATTATCTGCTTGTCTTTGTTTGCGTATTTAATCAATTGAATGAGTAATTGTTGGTCCGATGTGAAAGGACGGGCTGGGGCCGTGTGCGATTTTCCAGCCTAATTCACTGCGCCCTCATCGCGGTGAGCATGTATTGCAATTTGTTGCGATTCGCTCGATGTGCGCCCGATTGCAGCAATTTAAAAATGTTTTCGTTCTAATGCACGGTACACGATAATATTGGACTTTCTCCAACGATCATTATGTAATTTAAGATCATTGATATCTAACTTTTCACCGATAATGTGTAGATATAGAAAATAGGCAACCTATTTTCTAATCATTTTCAGTACACCACTTAATGATTTTATAGTTTCCAGTCTTATTGCCTCTCTCTTTTCGAGGAGTACATATTTAAGCGATAGTTTAATACAAATGTAAGAGTAAAGACCATCGCTACATTTATCCAGTTATTCCCTTGGGAACGAAAGAAATACATGTGACCTCCAAGGCGGGGCGCTAGTTTCCCTTATAACCCCCAATTCATCAATCAGCTTCACCATATTTGCCTTCGCTTCTCATCTGGTGACTTAACAGATTTTCGAGCTCAACATAGTGATTTCCATAATTTGAAAACTATATAACAATTCCATGCTGGTTAGGGTGCAAAACAAACCTTAAGTGTGACAGCTGCTTCGATTCCCGAGCTGATTGTAAAGATCAATCGAGTTAGAGTGTTCAAAACATAAAATTCTTCTTAGGCGAGGCTAGCTACGATATCAGAATCTTGTGCCGCTATTAAAAACCTATCATTCTGCTAAGCGTGGTCTTCGAGATTTACGACTGTAGGTTCTGTCTACCACACACAAACAAGGCAAAAAGGTGTGATACGATACCTGTATAATAATTTTCACCTTGGATAATCCGGTAATAATATTTCGTTAGCAACGAAATCAAGAAAGTGGATTAATTTTTAACGCCAAAGTTCACGGCTCGATTCAATAGATTTTATTTATTTGACCGTAACGAGGTTTTTACTCGTACTGTTCAATGAATTTATTTAGAATTTACTTAGCTCGAATTAATATACTTTGGAACCTGTACTCATCCTACTAAAAATTTATCTATAATAAAATAGAAAGTTACATTATGAGTCTAATGAGTTTCTTTCGTCTAACCTATTCAGTTTATCTAATTAACTGTATACTTTGGATACAGCATTTTATGTAAAATACTTATACACACTACAGAAAACTGTAAAAGCCATGGAAAGTAGCTATTTGAAAGTGCTCTGATATCACCCGGATATGCATATTAGTCTTTCCTATGTTTTCCTTCATGTAATCCGTATGTTTAGAATATGATGGAAATTTATGTACTCCAATCTTCCCCTGATAATTAGCTTAGTCCATCTTCACGTGGTGACAGAGGTTCAAGGTTTGTCTCTAGTTGGACAACAGTACGTGTGGTCGCTTGTGGTTGCGTCAATCCGAACGTTGACGTCCTCCGCCCATCCGTTCAACGCACTTTACAACGACAAGTTTATATACGCGCACGTCAGCCAAGCGTACTGTAGAGATTAGTATTAAAGTCTCTTTTTCAGGTGGTAAGTGGCTCCCCCGTCAAAATATCAATTTATAGTGGACAGACTGTATCGGTGAGATTTGCCAAAGTGAGACGCAAAATTTCGCATGACCCAACCTTGAAATAGTGCCAAAAGTTTATTCCTATATCCCGTGGCCCGATTAATATATATTTATTTTAAATTGAAACAAACAAATTAGTTACGTTTACTACGCAATTTCTACGGTAGCAATGAAAACAGAAAGCAACATTAGTTCGAAACATGTTATGATGGCGTTAATTTTGTGTACGTACATATATCTATACTTAGATATTGTTTTATGTCTGTTGGAGTCAATATTTTCCACGGAAATCAGTTTATTGATGCTTGTTTGCTTACAAGTATTTATATCTTGACCGGTCTTAACGAAACACAAATTTTAGTCTACTAACTCAGTTGAAATGGCACTATTGGGTATTTTAGATACAAATATTAGCTTCGTACTTTCGTAAATGATGTCATTTTCTCTACTTCAATTAGTATTCATTCTTCAGATAAAAGCCTTACATATTCTAGTAGTTTGACATTAATTAACTACATAATTTAGCAAATAAGGATTCTCCTCGTAGTCAACTATTAACAAACACAATTGATTCATTGGGGAGACCTCGCGTCTGCACGTCTGGTTGACCTCGTTCCACACATTTCTGCTTTTAGCTGAGTAATTTACCGCATTAAATCTATGAATAGCGATCTAGTGAGGAAAATTTCAAGTACTGATTTTTTGTACTAGTGATCCAAATAAGGGATCTATTTTAGGTATATAGCGTGGGTTATTTTTAAAAGCATTTTTAATTTACGTTATTCATCTATTAAAAAAAAAAAAGTTTCT
The DNA here is from genome assembly GCA_020352625.1 of Cactoblastis cactorum. Taxonomy (NCBI): domain Eukaryota; kingdom Metazoa; phylum Arthropoda; class Insecta; order Lepidoptera; family Pyralidae; genus Cactoblastis; species Cactoblastis cactorum. Next base: position 24,463 of record JADGIL010019485.1, read on the forward strand.
GATTACCTTCTTCAAAAGTTGTTGAATTATTTGACATACTTATTAAATTTGAATTTTTAAATTCCATTTATATTTGGATATGAGCCTTGTTCAATTCTATGAATAGCATTTTTTTAAATTATGTTCTTTGTTGTTAGTTATTCGTAAACAATACAGAAGTAGTATTACATATATTTTGCGATTATAATCTCTTCTCTCTATGTACACCACAGAGCTAGGTCAAGGTCGTGAAAAACAAAAGCCAAATGTGCTCTTACAATGGTCAGCAACGATGTCTTATAAGTACAATTTTAACTATTATTAAAATGATGATGACCTTAATTATAGTTAAAGTTTTACCGTAGCTTTAATGCGTGTCTGTTATGAAATCAACTGTGTAAGTTAAACAATAACAAAAAATAAGTTCTATTTATTTAGAACGAACTAACTAAATCATGCGCAACGGCCACGCGGAGTGACGCACTAAAATTTCCACGCGCTGTCGCTGACATTTCGCAGAAGTTTTTCGCGAAAGTTGAGGTCGCTCCTTTGTGCTATTTCAGGAAAACCTGGACTCGAGCCAGTATACCACAACGAAGTACACCACGTTCTTTGAACCCTGATATTTGTTGTATCGAAATACGATCTAAATGTTAAGAATAAGGTTCATTTTTTCGTATCACATAAATGCTTTATCACTGTTTTCAGTATTCGCGCTAATTTTCTTTGTTTAGTATTTAGACGAGTGAACTGCCACCGCCATATGTTTCCAGAAATTGATGATATTTCTGGTGTAGGTGTTTATTGCAATGTTAAAGTTGAAACTGAAGAAGGCTGAAACTGAAATATGTATAAAGAAAACATTGAAACGGTCTTTCAAATACTGTGGGATGTAAAAAAATAATGAATAATATTTTTTACGGACATATTTTGCGTGAATTAGATATCCCACTCTAGAAAGTTCCTCTGAATCGCGATCGAAATAAAAATAAGTTTTGATCAGAGCAGATCTACTTATTTTTATTATTTAACTAGTTAATGCCCGCGACTTCGTCCGAACAATGGTTACTATAATATCTTGTCAGCCCCTTGCTCGGTTACAATAAATTATATCCCTCGGGAACCGTCGTACATTTTTCTGAGATAAAAAGTGGCCTAACTTTTAATCTACTAGGTCATAGTCATAGTCCATCACTATGCCAAATTTCATCCAGATCTGTTTAGCAGTTTTTGTGTGATGCATATGTACAAACATACAGACATTCAGACAAAAATTCTAAAAACAATCGTTTTGGCTTCTATAGGTTCTATAAAGTGCCCCTATATATGTTTTTTTTTAATATCTCTCATCTACAGACATAGTTACAATTTTATTAAATATGTATAGACGAGGTTTTTCGTTTGCATTACAGTCTTAGAGCATCCAACCTATGTATTACAGTTCGCAATTTTAATATCTGTAATCAGACTTACAGATATTAAAATTGCGCATTACAGATCGCATATAACAAAATACACAACTTTAAAAGAGCTCGTAACATTCACCACGATTTCTTTTCACTAATCTCAGTTAAAGTGATACACATTCTAGGTATATTCAACTTGCTATGTTACAGCCCAAACCTAAATATGTGATAGTTTTTTTAAGTAAAGTGTTGAATCACGAAAATATACTGTTGTGGGATAGCGTTAGCTTGTTTGGCTACCTAAATCAGTAAAAAAAAAAACAAAGACAATGAACAATAATTTAATAACATCAAGTTGGCGCCGCGTCTGCACGCTGCTGTGCGAGCTGTGCGGCTGCGCAGCAGTGCAGCATGAGGGCGGTCAGTGCGCAAGCGCGGCTCTCGCCGGTGTCTTCGCCCCCCGCGCCCGCGTCCTCCGCCGATAATTCCTCCCGGACCGCTTGGAGCTGCAACGAGATGACTTTTACGAATTTTAACACTGTTTGTAAGGTTTCATATCTACAGGAAAATATGCATAATTTGATTGGTTTAAAATTGATTGATTTAAGTTAAAGAGTTGGACCTTTTATTATATCTACAGAATTTACACACCCAATAAGATACTGAGACGTAACTCACAATCTTTTCGATCTGTTATGGGGTTGCCAACTCAGGAGCGCAATTACTCTGGTGTACTATAAGAACAGACTCAGTAGCGCCAGTAGTAGTAGACCATGAAGTATTGGCAATGGTCAAGTAAAAGTTACCGAAGCAGAACTCACCATCTCGTGTATCTGCTTAGCTGTGAGTCTGGCTGCCAGCTCAGGGGCGCAATCCCTGGCGGCTGCTAGAAGCGCGTCGGGCGGGAGTGCGCTCCGCAGCGCCGGTTGCAACATGGCGTTCACGTCTCCCTTCTGCAGCCACGTCGCGCCGCACGCGCCAAACGGGTTGCTCACTGGCTCGAGAGACTGCTTCCTTTGCGTTAGAAGAACTGATCGTGAAAAGTGTTGCCGCCTTTTTAATTTCGAATAGGTGCTGAATCTAATTGGGTTGAACTTCAATATACATATATTATGCAAAACTATATTCATTTAGATAGTTATGTGTCTAATATTGATCCAGTGGAGTCACCAAGACAACATAAGAAATATTTATTATAGGAGACTATAATTGTAACAAGTATTTCTTTTCTATAGATAAAATTCTATGCTCTAGTTGAATTTTAGAATAAAAATTACCTGGGCGTGTGACTGGGCGAGGGCGGTAGGGAACGAGAGGAGGCACAGGTTTTCGGCGCAGACAGGGAGTGAGCAGAACCGGCGCGCCGGAGACCGGCCACCAGCGCGCTCATCGCACCGCCGCCTGTGAGACAAAATTTTAATGTAAAACCTGGTACCTACATATGTAATATTACTGCACACCAGAGAACTTTAAACTGCGGTGATAAAGGCGAATATTTCGCTGAAAAACAATGTGATTTTTCTTTATTTGCTGGTACTTATAATAACTATTTTTTAACGAAATTGTTAATCATAAGCAAAGTATTACAGATGAAGCGTTTGAATGTTAAGTTGGTAGTGGAAGTACCAGCAGATTTATGGTCACATGGTGTCGACACTCGAATCGTTTGCTATATTTTTGCATCAAACAAGTAGTTCTCTAATTAATTGCCTAATTATGGCTAATTTATGTTTAATTTACGTTGCATTACCACATTTGGCACCTCTCGGAATGTGTGCCTCTTTGGAGAACTAGTTGCAAACACATGTTTCATTGTTTTTGAAATTCCTACTTAAATTTAAATACTGGTCGCCCGCAATCCTTGGCCGGCTAGGCGAGGTGTGAAGCAGAGCGTTAAAGGACAAGAGCAATAAAAAATATTGACCAATCAGGAACACATATTTGGTGTTAATTAGTAGACAAGTTTTAATGAGAATCTTTCTAGGTTACGTAACTTTTCATGCGGACTCCTGTTTGCTTTTTTATGCATTTTATATTTGATCTCTTTGTCCGGTTACGTCACAGATGTCGAAATAAGGTTCTATATTTTGGAATTAAATTTATTTAGTCAATATGGGATTCCCTTCTTAACTATAAACAGAATCTAGCCAAAACTAATATCTAGAAGAAACTAATATATAAATTCTCCTTCTTCGTTCTTTTTTGTAAACATTACAGTTACGGTACATTTTGTTCATTAACAACCATAATTGCGATTTTGGTAAATATCTTGAAACGTAAACAATACACACAATGCAGGTAAATTATTGATTGTGTTAACAACAGTGGAGATTTAAGGGGAAGACAAAGACAATACAAAATTAGTTGGATTGGAATCGGGCACAAAATGACATACATATCTATAAGGGTCATAATATTATGAAACGTTAGATCACAGAGAAGGGATGTGGAAGTCACTCTGAAGTTAAAGGCATTCAAAAGGACATATGTAGACCTTAATACATCTTTGTGGACTGTTGGGAGATTCCGATGTTAGTAATAAGTCTGTCTTCATCAGCATTCGAACAATTCGTCTGTGCAAAAAAGAAACATAAAATAATTTTAATTAAGCACTACATAGAAAAATAAACATAAAATTTATAATAATATACCTACTTGTAATAGTAAAGTTAAAAAAAAAAATACTAAATATCTATTTCTTTGCTGATTTTATAAAAAAAATATTGCGAATTGTAATCGTCGATGAAATACAAGTAAATGTTTAAGTAAATATGAAATGTCCTTCCTTGAAAATAATTATGCCGAAGCTAACAATATAACAAATCTATATGCTTAAATTAAAATGTTAGAAGCATTCAAATGTTTTCTAGCATAATGATGGTGATGATTTTCCAACTGCTGGACAAATAACTACTAAATGTGAAATTAAAATTGTAAATGCACACTAAACTATCCTACATCATATAATACATTGCGGTTTTGTAAAAAAAAAATCAACAAACCCTCCTCATGTACATCTAACGAGTCTTTCCGCTCAGGCTCGTCTTCGGAGTCAGGGTCCACCGCGTCCGCTTCGGTCATTATCAGCTCAGGTGGGGGGCAATTCTGTCCAGTTGAATCTATGAAACACGGAAAACTAAAGTTATTCTCGAACTTACTTAGGTTCATATAATTGGAAAGAATTTTATCATAGATGGTTATCCATGAAGAAAAATTAAAGAACCCCTACACCTCTCTCTTTACGCCTACGCTAACAACACGTGACTTTTAATAGGACCCGCAGGGAAGCAATCTAGGTCACATAGGTGAGCAATTACAGTGAAGTGTGCTAATGGAGCTATTTTATGCTCCACAGAGTGGAGAAAATAATTAAAACTGATGCCTTGAAACGCATTTTCCTATCCAAAAGCGACGCGGATGCCAAAATAGATAAAAAATGGCAATTATGTGCAATATCCAGCAATATCATTACGTTTTACTCTTTAGCGTTAGTAATAAAATGCGAAGTGGAGCATTCTTGAAGGCTTCCGCGTGTGGACAACGCGATCACGCAACCGTCACAGTCTTAGTTTACCTCATATGTCTTGACAGAGTTGGATTTGGAGGTCTGAGGCTTTCGGCCTCTTATTATTTTTCGCGTCTAAGAAACATGTTTTAATTCATTACCCAAAAAAATTTTTATATGTTTTTTAGAATGTAATCAATAATAAAATTAAATAAAAATTCCTTAAAAATTTCATTGCCCCGATTAATATACATTTTTATTTCTGTTGTTCAACTCCGCACCTGGTTCTTGATTGCCAGACTAGATTGTCTGTAATACATTGCATTCGAGAACCATTATGATATTTGCGAGTCAGTTACTATTTCCACATGCGTTTTTATTAAACTTAGTTTGTTATAAATTATGATTTATAGTATACATTGGAAGTAATTTTAAGGTATAACATGTTTTATGGATGTTATCGGATTGTGATTAACTGCAATGAATGGGTGATCATGAGGTTGCTTTTACAATCTAACAATTGTCAATATCGTTTGCAAATATATTATTGTAGTATGATATCTAGATTAGCTAAGTTTTACAATATATAATCGAATTGAATTTGATAACTTAATAATACGTATATTCTTTATGGTATGAGTAGGCACATTATGTGCTTATTTGAAAGTTTTTGTAGATCATTGCTAGAACAATCACTAACTAGAAATTAGAGGTCAAAAAGTTGTAGATATATTTACGAATAGCATGTCTTTATCGACGGTAAAAATTAGTTCAAGAGTTTTTTGTATAAACAAATTTTTTTATTTTTTGTAAACACCATAACATATGGAGGTTATTGACCGCGATCGTTTACATTATTAGTTACAGACAAAGATATTTGGCGAGATTTCAAACAGATCAACGACGCACGAAGGAATATATTTAATTCCTTTTCAAGAGGAAAGTTTTAAGAGATATTTTTATACGATGCTTTATTTTAGCTTCACCCGGACGGTGTAGGGTGAAGTTTTAAGACAATGAAGAGTTTTAAAGAAAATAATAACAAGACAAACAAAGAAGTGATTCAGTGCAACGACAGCTGATGAAATCTTAGGTAAACCGTTGGAAATAACCTTATTAATATGTTCCCTGTTTTCAAACAAATTTTGAAATGAGTACCTAAACAAATGAGCTGAAGTTCGTAGAATTCTGATTCACAGTGCTTCTACCGAGTCACCAGAAATGAAAATGAAATGACTTCACATTTTTAAATAGTTACACAATCAAGGCCTTAAAAATTAGTTCGTATATAAGTACTAATACATTAACAAGATTTTAGCGTTACTGATTAACAACCTCTTTTTTATCTATCAAAATCTTACGATTCTAAAATTAAAAAAATATTGTGATCCTAACGTTACGGTTGATCTTTGATAATAAATATATAATCTAAAGTTTGAAGCAATTTCCCTAATTTATTAATATGACATTGACTAGAATACTTTACCTCGATCCTGTTTAGGAATACACGGCGAAGACTCTTGGCATTTGGCTACACACTTCTTGTGACAGCAGAGGCCACAGTTCCGACATTGCATTGCGTCTTTCAGCCAAATCTAGGAAAAAGTTATAGCTGTTGAAAAGGCTAATGACTGTAAATGTTTTGCCAAGTTACCCAATTCAGACTCAAAATTTAATAGATTCTCACAAATACCTACTGAAATGCTTCGTTTTCATCAAAATAGTTTCGAAAAAAGAAACGATGCCTCTTAGTATAGTTAGTAACAGAACGAACAAAAAAAGAACTCTGTCTCATAGATCGGAACATTAAAAAGTATCTGTTTTACAGAATGGAATATTATTTTTTCCGCTTCCATAATTTAGTTGACCAAACCTAAACTAAACCATAAAAATCTCTACTCAGACGAGATTCAATACCTTCTTATTACAGAAGTCACATTGCGTAGACCTATGGAAATGCGTTCGCACAAAGTCATGTGCAGCGCGAGTAGGTTTCGGCGGTTTAGGCGCTGAAGGTTCCTTGGTTGTTCGACTTGCCGAGCGATTCACGCCGGCGCCCTCCCACTCCCACCAGACCAGGGCATCCCCGAAGCAGAGACAGGGTTCGAAACCAGGGTGTGAAGATAGTTTGTGACTTTTGCTGAAATTTAATTTGTTGAGTAGAAACATACAGTATTTAGGAATTAATATTTGGGAAAAGGTCACTCTGATTAATAATAATAAGTTGTCTTACCTAAATTTAATATCCACATCAGGAGGTAAAAATTGATATCTTTTCATATGATGTGGAACAGTTGAATCTTGGCATTCAGCTAAAAGTGACGCTAGCGGTATATTCAAATATCCCAGCAATACTTCATCTTTCTCACCAGGTACTGTAGCCCAAATATTTATATTTAAATACTTATGATTCTCATTGAGTTTAAATTCGGTTTCTTCGTCAAACGGTATGATTGGTTTTAACAATATGCTTTTAGTCCAAAACATTTGACATATTTCTACATGTTCGCTCTGTCTCGGACCTCCAGTTTCGAATATTTGATCTTCCTCATCTAATGCTTCAACTTTTTCTGTCACTTTGCATTCCGAGGAGTCTGTTCTTATTATAGGGATATCTGGATTTTTGACAGTTTTGTTTACAACTGTCGCTTGTCTCAAAGGAGTGCTGGCCCCAGAAGCCGGTGGAGTGCTACCAGCTGAACTATCGGAAGACTTGTTTTCCACTGAGCATCTACGTTTCCTCAGGCCGAAGTTCCCAGGCCCCATATCAGGACCTTTTGAGAGTTGTCGAACCGGTTCAGCCTTTTGTTTCGTTTGAGTTTCAGTCTCATTTTGTATTTCTGAAGTTTTTGATGGAGATTCAGTTTCCTAAAAAAAGTATAAACACTTATTTGAGGAGAAACGTTCTTAATATTTTCTATTTTACAGTTATTTAAAAATATATAGTTTGGGGTTGAGATTCTAAAAAGACTAAATATTATATTGTTCACCTGCAGATTTGTTTTGGTAGCCGTAGCTCTCATGCCCTGCAGCCGCACGCCTTCCATGACCTCAGACACTCGACGGAAGGTGAAGTTGGTCCTCATCCCCCGCTTCGTCTCCCCGGCACCCGCAGTCAGTCCGTCTTCTCTTTTTACTCCGCCGTAAGTGGTTCCGCCACGCCTTACTCGGACTGTCACGGCACGTCGTTCGACGCATTTTAGTAGCTTTCCTACCTATGGATACAATGCACTTACATAACTGAGATCTTATAGATATATCCAATGACTTATTTTAATATAACAGGATATTTAAAGTACCTATATAATGAAATATAACTATCCTCAATAATGCCCACCTAAAGTAGGTAAAAATTATTATTTCGTAGTATACTTTAAGCAATATTTTGTGACCTGCACCTACATACCTGAGCTACATTATTAACTGGCTTGTTATCAATTGCTAATACAACATCGTCTCTTCTAAGATCAGCGCGATATGCCGGAGACATCGGTACAACTGTATCCACCAGAACGACTCCCACTCCTTGGCAGCAAACCAGACCGAGCGGCCCAGAAACTGCTGGCAACACAATGTCTAGGACAAGAACTCCCCGACGTAGAGACACCTAAAATTACAAATCCTTTTACCATGTTATCGGAAACAATATCTACCAAAAAAGATTCTCTTTTTGAGAGGTAAATATTAAGAAAGGTTTGATAATCGAACTTGATTATTATGTTGCTATAATTAAAATATATGTCAATACTTTCCAACAATCAAATGTTTTTTTTTTGTATTGTAACAGATGGTTATCTGTTCTATCAAAACCCACCCATCCATGAGAGTCTACTGCCAAAGCGGCTCGTACAGTGCCATTTCCACCTGACCACTGCAGCCTTGTCACTTCCACCAGCCTGACTGTCAGGCGACCTTGCGGGGTCGGTCCATCTTCAGTCTCAGCACTGCCTGGTTCCGATTTTGGGAAGAATGGTTTATATCTGTAAGTAAAGAAATTTGGATTTAGGAGTCAATGTCTTTTTTCAATATATTGAGCACTGCTAAAGTAAACTAAGCGAATATTAGTGTGTACATAATAAAATATTTTCTGTTATTCGACATGTAATTAAATTGTTATTTTATCACCGACTAAGTTTCAAAATCTCTCCATTATGTCATGGTGTTTACACAGGCTTAATCAACCTTTCATCTCTAGTTCGGATCAAGTTTAATGAATGTATCCTTGACTTAGTAGTAGTACTTAATAGCTTTATACAGTCAATGTCAAGATCTTTTTTACAAATAATAGGGCTATAATAGACTAAGCTAGCTTTAGGTTCTTTTTATTATTAAAAATAATTGAAATGCTGACATTACATGTCAAAATGCGACAAAACACTGGTTAGTCGCCTTTTGAATAGTAATTTAGTTGGTTAGATAAGGTTTCTTTGTCTAGTATAATATAGCAAGCCAATAAAAGATCCGCTTAGATAACCACCTTATTTTGTAATTCGGTAGCGTATGCCTTTGCGCGACTGCTCGTCGTATATGCGCGGCTACCAGTGACGCCAACCGCGGCTTCAGCTGTCGTCCCTGGAAACGCCCTCGGACCCTAAGCTCCAATTTCGGCTGGGTCTCGAATGCTAGTGCCCAGTGGGTGTATGGCGTTCGCCGGAACATTACACGCACGTTGCCGCTGATACTCTCCACTAGAATATGGTAAATTTAAATAAATATAATATTGAAACTAAAAAAATAATTAAATAAACTTAAGAAATAATTAAATATAATATTGTATTTTTCTGAAAGATATCATTGAATTCTTAATTTAAAATAAAGCATCTGTTTTGCTTGCCGCGTTCTTTAAATAAAACAGTTTTAAACTGATTAAAATTAATAATATCATGTAATAAGGGTTACTTTCAATGTATACTGTTGCAAATGCTGGTTTGAGCAGACGATACGAAATTAGGTGTTTAGGATATAGTTCTCTATTTACTATCATGACAGGAATTAAGAACCTTTGCAAGTTTAGACCTTATCTTCTTTTCAGCCTCTTTCAATCACTTGGATGTAGGCCTCTTTCAAATTATGCCACTTTAAGAAGATCTTATCTAAAGGGTAATAAAACTAAAATATCTTCACATATTTGTCTATACAGAATTATTATTACCAGTGATAGATATGTTAGCTATCTTCCCCAGCAGCATGACGGCATCGACGTCAATCCTGAAGTTGCCGTCGTAGGCTAAGTCGAAGTTCAGGTCGAGTGACCGCAGCCTGGCTCCATCGTCTTCCATCTCGCCGTTGAGGAGCCGTATGTTGGTGATGGTAGGGAACTCTGTACCTACTTCTAAGGAACGAAGCTGTGGAGAAAAATAAAACGGGTTTAAAACACGTAAAATAAATATATGGATTATTGTATAAGTTGATGATTTAATTAATTTTTAATCAGTTAATGAATGAAATAATAGAAAAATATAAAAATGGATGTCGAACTGAATAATATTCTAAAATCGAAAGCATTCACATTTGTAACTCGTCAGAATCCGGGATCCGGGAGCGCTTCTCTTTTATAATCAGCTCAATGACGGCATTCTTTAGGTACTTATTTTGAAAATTACCGTCAAGGATTCGAAGATCTTTCCTGATGAAGTCTTGGCTAGCAGTTCAGCCAGTTCCGTGGCCATCCTTCTTCGAAGCCAGCGTGTGTCTGCAGTGCTCTGCTGGAAGATGAACTGCAGCATTGCGTTGAGGGCGCCTTCTGGCGTGCAACCGGCCCCTCTCGTTAGCTCGTTTCGTATTTCCTAATTAGTAGAATAATTTATGGAAGAAAAGATAAAACTCGTACATACTTATGATAAGACATTAGGTATATGAGGAATATTTCAGTTAGAAGTAATCAATTGCTTAGCGCATAAACGCTTGTATGTGTATTGTAAAATGTTTTTTGCATTCCATTATTTCAGCGATGGCTGTGATGTATTCTTCCAACAGAGATTTAAATAATAAAGATAATAAAGTAAGTATCTCAACAAACTGAATTGCAAATTAAACTTGACTACAATAAAAACAATGCCAAATGATATTGCGTTCGAATCACATCGCCATTTCCTTATTCCGTACAAAATATATCCTCAAACTTGTCTGTTTAATGTTATTGTGTTCATAAAAGAAATTTTACAGTGACCCAAAATGTGAGCAAATGTCAGTAATTCAAGGGATTTGATTATATGCTTACAAGGGCGAAGGCTGTCGTAATTAAAGGTTTTTATTTAGGTCAAAGTATCCCGGCTAACAACCTTTTGATAGTTGGCATCATTCGTTACAATGTAATTCATTGAAACGATGGTAAAGGAAGTATTTTTATTATTAAATAAATACAAGAATAAGTTCTCACAATCATATTTAGTATCAAAACAGTAAAGTGTAAAATGAGTGTATTATTAAAATAGAATTATTTATTGGAGGTATTATGTATATTGCCAGTTCTATTGCTTCATTCCACAACGAAGATGCGTATTTTTTCAAATATAAGCCCTGTTATTTTCTGACATCACAAGAAACAAAATACACTTTCATCCAGATTACACTTGTCATACCGTGTCAGCGTTTGATGTCGAATCAAACAAGACGTTAATACATACATAAATCGACAGAAGATATTGGTTTTTGCTGAATTCAAACTGGCTAAAATTGCGTTAGAATTATATTATAGAACAAAACATACTTATGTAGCTCACCGGTGAAGGTTTTTTCGTTCGTAATCAGTAATAAACGATTGATTACGGATTTGTTGAGTAAGAAGGTAGAATAATAGATTCGAAGATAATAAGTGACAGTGATCATTCATTTTCAGGAGACAGAGGAGAAACCCTGTCCCATTATAGTCTGTGTACACCTGACTTACCGGTGGTAATGTGACTGGCATGAAGCTGTGTTCTTCCACCGGCATCTTTTTCTCGAAAGGTCGCACGAAGTATATCAGCAGAGCCACAGGCACGAACAGCGCTGATACAGCTCCGAAGAGCGCCGCTAGTAGTAGCCATGACCAGTCAGGCATGATGCAGCTGTAAAATAAATTGGAATACGGCCTGACTTAGAAATTTGGAGGATATGTGTCGAGTTGTCAGTTGTCAATAGATAATAATATAAGTATTATTGGATTCTCCATTTAAGTATATATAAAATAATAGGTCGGGGAAAAAGTTCCTTCGCATTTTTTAAGAAAATTCAAAACATTTTTTAATATAGTTTATTGACATTTAACTAAAGTATGTATGTACCATTTTGTTCGATAATCTTTTGCCATCTTGTAA
>JADGIL010019494.1:2162-24838 GCA_020352625.1 Cactoblastis cactorum
TGTAGCAATCGAATAAACGTTTTATCTATCTATCTTTGAGTATACTTAACTGAATTAAATCAAACAACAAGTAATTGGTTGAATAAAAATATTGAATTTTAATTTGTTATAGCTATCAATTGCAAATCGAGCTCTCATTAATGTAATGTTTAAAATCATCTGTATTGCGAGTTAGCATATTTTGTAGACATTTATCAGAACAATTGACGGCCTTGTTGGGGCAGTGGTAAAGTCCTTACCTCTCGACCCAGAGGTCCCGGGTTCGAATCTCGGTCAGGTCATGATGGAAAATGATATTTTTCTGATTGGCTTAGGTCTTGGATGTTCATCTACATACATACCTATGTATGTATTTATTATAATATATAGTTGAGTGAGTATTTTATAATAACCTCCAACTTAGGTGGAGTTACCTCAATTTGTGTAATTTGTCCATAATTTGTACTACTTATGCCCGCGGTTTCGATCTTTGACTATCGATAGTCCACTTTCGAGCGGTATTAATGCCTAAGATCAATATTGGAATGAGACTGATGACGGTAAATATATAAAAATTTGGCATTTCTTTTTCACAAAATTTGTCAAAATTTGAATTTTAAAGCTTTTGTGATTTAATTTATTATTGTAATCAGTATCCATTGTATTGTTAGCGCTTACTCATTACTTAACTGAGTTAATTCGAGGCGCAAAAGTTATAACAATCATACAACTTCCAAGGATCTATGGTTATAAATCGGCTAAACCCAAGAGTAAGACAAAATTCATTATAGACAACTTCCTAAATTGATAATGGAATAATAAGTACTTATTAAAATCAATGAAATTAAATTAGATATTATTTATTTATTTATTAAATCAAATTATTTAATTATTCAAAATCTGATTAATTAATTACTGAATTGTAAATTAACAAAATTAATTGAACAAACAAAATAATCTAAATCTATAAATTAAGAATGAAAATGAAATCGTGTGCAATTTATAATTTGAGTGCGACCTCTTCTTATCTAACCATGTTGCTGGGCCCGAGAGGGCCCATAAATATTATTTTCATAAATTATAACATCATGTGAACTTTATGGAATGCAATAAAATATTGAGTATTTAATAACAGTTTTAACAGAAAATGTGTATAGGTACTGATACTAGTATTCCGTCTTCAATACTCACGGGAGATTCGAAGTCTCACTCATACTTAGCTCAATTGTGGGCTAATTGGTTGAATGGAATTCAGATATATTGACAAGTTGCTAGATATAGCAACTTCTTTTCAATGTATGAAATCATTATCGTGATAAGAAATAATTTTGTATTGATTTACAATATTTTAAGCCAGTAATCCATATCCATACTCAGTCCGTCCGTCCGTCCGTCCGTCTTTCACGTCAAAACGGAGCAACGGATTAGTGTGATTTTTATGTGGAGATAGTTGAAGGGCTGGAGGACGTAAGCTACTTTTTGTCTCATTGTATTCCCCCACCCTCCAAATATAGTGCAAGGGATGCCGCTGGCAAAAGCTTGTATATAGTATAAGATTACATTTATATTATTTTTTTTAATGCATTGAATGATGTACTAAGTTCAATTACCCAAATGTTATTTGTACTCGAGGAAATATAACATTAGGATATGAGATTAATTTATAAAAGGCATTGATCAAGTTTTGCAGCCTTCAGGGAAAAAATTGAACAACTTTGAAAATGTTTGACATTGACACAATTTGGAAACATAAAAGGAAATTTCTTTTTTAAATATTGCATAAAAGCACTTCCATTACAGTTGATTCACATTGAGGTTAAAATAAATATTATTTCTAATAGAACTTCATGACAGAATTAACAAAAATATTCAAATAATAATATATTAACGATAAGCGAATGAAAAATCAATTCTTTATTAAAGATATTAGGAATCAACATAAATTAATTAAGAGAAATCATTAAAATTAATTAAAACTAAATGGAGAGGAGAACAACTTTTTTTTTAAATTTCAATCAGTTTATATTGATTTGACGGATTTATAGCAGGCTAGCGCCAGCGGCTTTATCCGTGTTTTTTTCTAAATATAACGTCCTGTTTAACCGTAATTATCTGAAACATATTTAATCTGATCAAAGATTCCTATTTTCAGATCTTATGCTCAGTAGAAACAGTATTATATGTTTTTGTAAACTGAGCCAATTAAAGATTTTAGATATCTATAATGTTAACTAAACTTAGTACGTAATTTAACTGTTTAATTTCTGTTACTCTTTATATAATAACTTACTGTAAACTATTCTGGAAGAGCGGGCTCTCCAAACACAGATATTTATACTTAAATGGCGAACCCAATAATATTGAGTTATTTTTAAAAGTAGTTTCAAATAAATATTTATTATTATTATAGTAAGCTTTTTTTTATTCAATTATAAAATTACTAATGTCGTTATCAAAAAAAAAATTGGGGCTGAAGAAGGTAGAAAACTTTGAATTGTACCTATTTTTTAATACTACGTCATAAAACATCACAAATTAAAAAATGGTGCCCAACGAAAGTATTTGGTTGGACCAACATTGTTATCATTAATTTTCCATTATGATCTGACCCCAGGACCCCTGAGTAGCGGTCAGGCACGTTAAGCATTACACCACGGAGGTCGCCGCTGTTACAAATAGAATAGTAGGTACATTATAATGTAAACAAATACCTCCTTTGTCAGTATTTGATAAATTCTGGATAAACACATAACAAAAGTCAAATAATACGTTAAAATATAATACGCAATTTCATATGTTTCCTCGTATCCAAATAACTTTATTCTACATAAGCACTTTGTTTAGGATCGGGCCACGCTGATCGACGGCCTTTCGCTTTTTGCCGATCGAAATTGAGCGTACTTATGTATATGCCTTATGTCGATTTACAGCTCCATACGCAACCGTAAGGAGCCGTACAGCTCCGTACGCAGCCGTAAGGGACCGTACAGCTCTGTACGATAGATGCGAGCGAAGGAAAAATTAACAAACACGATCCAACTTATTCGATCGCCATAGATCAGTGTGGCCCGACCCTTATAGTTATCTTCACTTTATATGGTAAGTTGAGCATTATAGGTGGATGAATATATATGAATGTTAATACAAATATTTCCCGTTCCACGATATTATTTACCTGAATTTAAAATTAGTCTTATTTCCTTTTCAGTAATACTTTTACCTTCCTTACAGTATTGAACAATTAATCGGATTAATTTAAATTTGGTAGCAATTTATTTTCTTGTTAAGTCTAAATTGATATTTTTTTACAAAGGCTACTGTAATCATCCTGTGATCAATAGCAACAAGGGTATTGTTCAACGTTTAGGTTTTTTGATTACGTCCTAAAATTGAATACAAATTATCAGAAAATTAGTATCCCATTTAATAATACAGGTCAGAGAAAATATTTGGTTAAAAATGGTTACCATGATTTGAATTTTTAACAGATAAATGATTGTCTTAATGTATATATACATAATGATCATGCAACTTTCCCATAGAAATAGGCAAAGACTACATTTGTGAAAAATGAATGTATTAAAAAGCGGGGTTGGGAAATCATAACAAGTTTTTTTACTTAAACATTCAAGGGAAGTGAGCAAGTTTCTTTAGTATCAACTCAGCATCTATCTTTAGGAAATAATATAATTATTTTAACAAAATTGATCACAATAACAAGATCAATCTTCAAGTACAAGGTTGTTCGACAACTGATCGTATATAAATGAGATTTTATTGACCCAAAGTTAGAAGTTAAAAAAGGTTTTGTAAGTATCACTAGTAAGTAAGTTGGGTTGGGTAGAAATGTTATTCAATTATTATTGCTTTCAATAATAAGTTCTAGGAATAGGTACATAAAGCTTTCTGCAAATATATCGATTTATCAAGACCAATAATATGAAATATCTTGAAATTGAAATAGGTACTAAATATTATTATAATAATATATAAGTATCTATAAGTGGAACTTTACAAACCATAGTCTTGCATATTTGTATGTGCAGGAATTCTCTGTATCAGAGCTCAGTGTATTCACAACTATAAAATCTCATGTATTTTTACTGGTGGGTTTCCTTTCGATACGAGGAACTTTAATGTTCCCATACAAAATTTACATCTTTATCGCCGTTTTCATGTACGTCGTCTATAACTTCCATAATGGTTAATACTTTTTTTGTTTTTGTCAAGTACCTACATATTATAAATTTTCCATAGGAGCGAAATCATGAGACTTAATATAAAAATTTTAACAGCCTATAAGAATTTCGTTACTAAAATTAAATTAATTTATGAATATAACGCTGCCATTTATTTCTATGAAAATATTAATAAATAAAAATATATTTATAAAATAAATTATGATCTAGATACCCAACAAAAATAACAAAAGCGTAGCATCATATAAATCAGGTAAATTTCACTACCTAGCATTACAAATTCCCGTTCAAAGCGACAGTATATTGATAAACGACGGTATGCAATAACTTCTACCTAGTAATCAAATTTATTATCGCAGGTAACAAACTGTCGTAAGTTTCTGCGACATTTGATGCGGGTCGGCCATTGCTTAAGATATGCGCAACGCTTTTTAAAAAAAATTCCCGTAAATAAATGTAATCAGTGCCAACCCAGTGGTGAAAGCGCTAGTATTGCTTCATATGATGTAGGTTCAAATTCTACATAGACCAAAGTTATTTAGAATCAATCAATATGTTCCGCCATAAGCTAGGACTTAAGAGATTTCTCCAAAAATTAAATAGTACAGTACTTATTGTTTCTTATACTTAGATTCCTTACTTAAATAGTAGAACTGACTCGTCTAACAACAAAATGTTGCAGTCAAAATAATGATATATCTGTATTTTATTTAAATAAAAAAATTACGCTATTAGTGCTATTATAAAAGGGCCGTTAACCTCTTAAAAACTGAAATATAAATTCTTATAAATTCATTTATCTCTATTTCAATGAATTCAAATTAAATCAAAGTGATTTTCGTTTTTGGCCTTTTAAATTAAATACCGTTTATAAAAATCTTTAAATCTTTTCAGTCGTAACAACGAAAAGTCAATTTCATTTCGAAGTTGCGGCTTGCGGCTTCCAAAGATATGTATGTTAACATCGACTTACAATAAACAACTAGACTTACAATCCCGCAAAAGAATTGTCCTCGGCAAAACACTGCTCATTGCTTATAAATGAGCCACTTCACCTAGTCTCGTTAATTTGACATGGTTTTAACTTGCATACATCAAGACTTATTAACCCCCGACGCAAAAAGAGGGGTGTTATAAGTTTGACGTGTCTGTCTGTCTGTCTGTGGCATCATAACTCCCGAACGCATGCAGTGATTTCAATTTAGTTTTTTTTTTTTGTATTGAAGGTGACTTATGTGCGAGTGTTTTTAGACATGTTTGATGAAAATCGGTTGAGCCGTTTAAAAGTTGTGGGGAGTGAAAGTGGGGAGAATAACCGAATATCTGCAAATATACTCGGATNNTATTCTAATACACAATTCTGGAAATGGAACTTCGTCGAAATAATCAT
Source organism: Cactoblastis cactorum (assembly GCA_020352625.1). NCBI lineage: Eukaryota > Metazoa > Arthropoda > Insecta > Lepidoptera > Pyralidae > Cactoblastis > Cactoblastis cactorum. Next base: position 7,731 of record JADGIL010019494.1, read on the forward strand.
AGTAGTTGTCATCTTGATTGAAGTGAGGACAATATTTTGGTTGACTTTGTTCGGAACTGTGAATCTAATTCTTTATTGTTATAAAACAATAATGTCATGCAAATTTGACACATGATAAGCATGTTTACGTTTTCCTGTATTCATAACATAGAATATTAATAATTAAATGATTCATAATAAATTCAATATAGTTTCTGTCATATGTCATACCTAAAAGATAATATAGAGCTCCATGACATGACATTATTGCAGCCATTGAAATATTGCAAAGTCATTGTGTGGCGCCACAACTTACAAAGAGTCAGGGATCTCGATGAATATTTCCAAATGGGCGGATCGATCGCCTTACCCTGGGGTTCACAATAAAAAATACATAGTAACAGATAGATACATAGATAAAATGTATATTTACCAGTTCTGTTCACATACAGGCGACAATATGAAAGACAAGAACAACAAAACAAAAATCAAAACACTAACTTATATAAATAGACAAACTATATCATGAAAAGGACTCTTGTAGACTTGTACTGAACCTTTGTTGTGTTAAAATATCAGCAGTCACAAAGCAAACGATACAAAAAAAGTACTGTCAAAATAAGAAGCTTATTCACGAACTTTTATAACTTTTCTAGAGTAAAAATAAATAAAGCCAGATGTATCATTGTCAACTCTCCACTATTGTTCCGTTTATTTACTTGTACTTATTTGAACTTTGAAGTAAACTAGTGACAAACATGACCAAAGACTAATATTATTTGGAGAAGGTAGGAGGGTATTGACATGATCAGTACCTCTACCATAAATTCTTATATGAGCACGTCTCGCTTTGGCAACAATTTATATGGAAAAAAGCACAGCGCCACTGGTGGAACTAAAGATCGGTAGTATCAGCGACACGTGCTGACGTACCGTGATCTGTTTGAGAAACTCATGGCTGTACTGTTTCATAATCGTGTGCAACGTTGCGCGTTCTGAATTATAAAGTGTACCTACAAATAACATTCTATTAGAGTTTTACCTGTATATACTAAAGATATTTGTTTCAATCGCTGACCACACGTGGCTGATCGGGTAGTGAACGTATTTTCATTTTACCGAACATACATGAGTGTTTTTCTGGTTAAAGAATATTTTGTGCTCTTTACTTTTAACACTTAACAACAAGTTATAGTCGGCTGGATTGTGTTTTGCTACTTTATAACGCTCGAAGGATTCCGTACGATTTAGACGAAATTTGTTACACGGATGAAGTAAAACCTGGAAAAGGATATATGATACTTTTTATCCCCCAAAATTCACAGAACCTGGGCCTTAGGACTGAGATTTCTTTTTATATATCTGTAACTAAGAAGACGACTAAAGTAATAAGATTTTTTAATCTTCGTTCGCAGAAACGAGCTTATTTGGGTAGGAAGATACCTATTAGACTTCTTTTAGATTGCCTATTTACTGTGTAAAGTTTGATGATAAAAAAAACGGATATTGAGGTTAGTATCTTAACGTTTTCCACGGTTTTGTCCTCACTGTTTCCTTGTGTACCTGTTACAGGATACAAAGTAACCTTTATCCTTCTTTTATATATTAAATTTTTAAAACATAATAGTTTTTCAAATCGGTTCAGTAGTTCCTTAACTAGCAGTTCAGTAGTTTTTGCGTGAGCGCGATCACACATACAGGCAAAAATTCTAAAAAAGACCTTTTCTTCTTGAATATTTTAAAGAAGACGCTTTTATGGCTCCTAATATTTCTCATGTACAGATAAATCTCGGTTAGTTTTATTATTATGTATGTCGTTAAGTTAGTATCCCATTATACTAATCTCGAACTTAGTTTGGGGCTATCTCACTTTGTGTGATTTATTCCTAAACACACATAGGTTATATATTTTTATATATGTAACCTATGTGTGTTTGTTGTATATTTTTATAGCCAAGATAGTTTCTAGACCCTACACTGTAAAGCGTCGGTGCTTTTGACAGCTGTCAGGTAAATCAAGTAAGATAGACAGAATTACAAGCTTAAGAGCTTGTAAATTAGAAACAACATTTGTGAATTTGTTTTGAAACGTTAATTAAATGCCGAGACACTTTTAAGTAAGTAAAGACAGAATGTTGTTAATGTAAACGATTATTTAAGATGTTAATATAAGCTTATTATAATTTATAGTGATTAACTATCACCATAATTACTTGAATTATCAGCAACCCTTCTGTGACCCGGTTATTCTGGGTGTTGAAGGTGTCTATGGGCGGCGGTGATCACTAAACATCACGTAACCCGCCGTTTTACCCACCAGAAGTAAATAAATAACAATATTTTTTAATTCCTCCTAAATATATTGTCGTTATGATGCCACCAATTAAAGAAGTTATGTGCAAATACCTAAACCGCGCAAGCAGAGTTTCCTAAAATTAGCATAGACGCATATAAACAACCTCTTTTATAATATTGTTGTTGGAGGCACGGTTTCCAAGGCGATATCATCGTCATTTTCTTTATATGTCCATGATCCAGCATGACGGGAAGATATTCCCGTAGTGGTGGTTGGGTATCATCACCTTGTGGGCGGGTCACGCGATCTTAAGTGATCACTGCCGCCCATAGACAACTGCAACACCCGCGGAGATACGGAAACGTTGCCGGCCTTTAAAAAGCCGAAGAACTTGGCCCTCCGGCTCTCCCACTCACCGGACGGAGCATGGCGGCGGTCTTCTGTGGGAGTGTGGTACTGCCCCGGACGAGCCGGCCCATTCAAGCTGCAGGCTAAAAAACCATGCAGCAGGCTCATACTACTACCTTGTTCCTATAATACATATATGTATGTATATTTAGATATCCATAACAACATGATCGCAGTCTTCTACTAGACAAGAGGTCTCTTCTGAAGATGAGATCATGAAGATAGAACCAAAAGTGTTTTTTTTTGGACTGACATTATTATATCATTGAAAGTTACGCGAGATGACATAATTCATAAACAATTCATAAACGTCGCGACGTTCCTAGTACTCGCCCTGAAGATGGCCTTCTGAATAGGCTGAAACGGTCGTAGGCGTTACCGACAAAAATTAATGTGAGTTAGCCGTTTATACATTAATTCTGACATTATTAGTTAGACAAATTAGTGTAAGAATGGAACTGCCGGGATATTGGAAATGTTGTGATCGCCAACACTAGACTTTAAAAATCATATCGCATGCTTCAAATAATTACCTTAATGCTAGGTTCTCTCGCTATCAGAACATTTCTGCAATGATTAGGAAAAAATCGACGTTATGTTAAAACATTTTATTTGTTTTAAAATTACAATATTATACATAAACATATTTATACACATTAATTATAGGTGTATCATGTGAATAATTAATATATTAGCAGCTGTCTCGATATTTGATCTCCATTTTACCAACAAACACTTCTAAACCTGCCCGAGTCTCTTAACTGTGTATACTTATCTATACATATAAAACTAATCGCGCTTTGTCTGGACATGGATAAAATTGTTTCGAGGGGTTTAAAATGTTTTTTATTTTAATTACTTGTTGATAAATTTATAGCTCCTGTGACCCCCCGGGTATCTATGGGCGGCGGTGATTACTTAACATCACGTGACCCGCCTGCTCGTTTGCCTCCTTCTGTGATAAAAAAATAGAGGGGCAAATCACACAACTTGAGTTAGCCCCGAGCCTAGTTCGAGACTTGTATTATGAAATACCTACTCAAAGATCCCATATTTTATAATAACTTCATATTTAGATAAACATTTAATCAACAAGAATTTCTATCATGAACTGATTCGAACTCGGCATCTCTTGGTTGAGAGGGAAGGATTTACCACTGCGCCAATAAAGCCGCCATTTTAGATTTTTTTAATCAACGTCTATTATGTGATACTTGAAACCTACGCTAAGCAGAATGGTGTTCTAATCGGTGGAATGGAGATTAAGATACAATGACAGCTTACTAGTTCATCGTCTAAAGAGAAGCCCCTGCTTTAAGTCACTTCCCTCGATAGACAACTTGTGCAACCACAGATTGTAAAAATAAATTGAGGGAAAGTAATTAAAGCAGAGACTTCTTGTAAAAACATTTATTAATACTTAGGTAATTATAAAATACAACAATCTTTCTGAGACATTACCAGGTAAAATAAAACTTCATCACATATATTTTGAGTACTTATTACATTACTAACAGACATATATACATACAACAAATAGAATCCATCACAGCTTACGGGTAACTCCGACAAGCGTTACCATTCATTGATAGGTTTATATCATATGTACATATGTGTAATACATATGATTTTTAAGATTTACATGAGAATAATGAGCATTATATATAATGCAAGAATATAACAATAATAATTAATAAGTAAAATTTGAGTGTACGTCTGTAATTAAAAAAAAAATCATATAACTAGCATAGTATCCGCAGTTCCGTCCAGTACCAAACATTTACTTTTTAATATCTGTCCGTTTGACCACGTCGAAAAGGCTTATTATATATATACATATACACATATACATATAATCCGTATAAGTCATAAATACGGTAAGTAACACTAATATGCCATCTTTAATAATATAACGAAAGCAAGGAATCTATACATATAATAAAATTGTAACTGAGCTTTGTCTGTACATGGGAGATATTTAAGAAGAAAATATATACCTCTAGAGGCTCTATATGGGGCCTAGAAGCCAAAACCGTTGTTTTTAGAATTTTTGTCTGTTTGTATGTTTGTACGTGCATCACACAAAAACTACCGAACGGATCTGAATGAAATTTTGCATAGCGATGAACGATGACCTAGAATAAAAGATAGACTACTTTTTATCCCGGAAATATGTATGGTTCCCGAGGGATATAATTTATTGTAGTAGTACTAAGTAATCTAAACGGACGAAGTCGAGGGCATAGGGCTAGTTATATTAATATTTTCTAGCTTTTTATATTCAGCTCTTTGAGAGTTATTCATTATTGAGGTATCAAACGAAATATATTCTCGGAATATTAATAATTTTATTGTTTTCATTGTATGTATCTTGTAACAAGGAACAAGCAACAAATTGGATATTATATATTTAAGATATGAAATGCTTTTTTAAATGTATGGAAATGAAGCAAAAATCTATTTATTGCAGTCAAAAGAAGTTTAGTTTGACAGTGACGAAAGAAAGTTTGGCTGTGAAATTTTAAAAGGAAACCCTTAGCTAGAATGCTTTGACCACGGTGCAGAACTGAACTAATGAAAGCGCCTTGGAATATTCTGGAATACTAAACTTATGGATAGAATGAAAAACCCTACAAAACTTAAATTATTGTTCACTAGCTAATGCCCGCGTCTTCGTCCGCATAGATTTTACGAAAAATTATATCGCTTGGAAACCATACATTTTTTCGGGATAAAAAGTAGCCTATCTTTTATTCTAGGTCGTAGTTCATCTCTGTACCAAATTTCATTCAAATCCGTTCGGTAGTTTTTGTGTGATGCGTGTACAAACATACAGACAAAAATTCTAAAAGCAATCGTTTTGGCTTCTATATCATCAAAATCATCATCAAAATCAATCAAATATAGGTCTTATAAAGAGCCTCTATATATGTTTTTCTTAAATATCTCCCATGTAGAGACGTAGCTTAGTTACAATTTTATTATATGTATAGATTTCTGTTACAGAACGTGGGAACATTTCCGATATTGAAAAACGCTGCTCTCATTTGTTTTACAAGCGATCCTCTTGCGGTTACTCTTGTGGAGAATTACAGGAATACAGAATAAAAACTAGCCTATGTTACTCCTGGATGAAATAGCTTTCTAATGTGAAACATTTTCCCAGATTATTCATTATATTCACTCACAAATTACAAACATTTCCTCATTATCTTACTAATATTCTAAATGCTTAAGTTTATGAGGATGTACATATGTATGTTTGTTATTTTTTCACGAAATATCTACAGAACGGATTTGGATGAAACGTCAGGGGAAGTACCACACTCCCACAGAAGACCGACACCTAAATGGCGGCTGTCAGCCGCCGTCCGGTGTGTGGGAGAGCCGGGGGCCAAATGGAAAAGGCGGGGGTTTTGTTATAGGCCGGCAACGCTTCTGTGACCTCGCGGATGTTGCATTTGTCTATGGCCTGCGGTGATCACTTAACATCACGTGACCCGCCTGCTCGCTTGCCTCCCTCTTAAGTATATAAAAACAACAGATAAATTCATGTCAAATTAATCTAACATGTATTGGCAAATACTTCATAAATGTTATTATATTTATGAAGAATTTTCATTATTATTGAAGGGGGATATTGTGTAATTTTAGTATGTAGGTCACGCAATGGAATTGAATGAATTGAAATGAGACATTAAATACGTGTGGGCACGTATTTAATGTAGCAGTTCCTATTTTGAGCCGGTCGTACGTGTTTATGTCAAATGATAATTTTGTTGGGACAGACAGCGTACCTGCGTATACCACATATATATAGAAAATTGAGCAAATATATATTTAGAATAAGTAAAAATAATTTTGCAAAAGAATGCGGTCTACACCTTAATGTGGAAGTGAATATTATGTAACGAAAGCAAGCTAAATTGTGTGACACATAAAACATTTAAAAAAACGACAACTCAACATTGGAATTGATTAGAACAAATGGGAATATTATTAATAAACTAGCTTATGCCCGCGACGTCGTTTACGCGATTGTCAATATCTCGGGTTCTAAGCGCCATATCAAGATAACACCAATATAAACGTTGTATTTTAAATTAGATCTTCTCCAATACAACTGTGAAAACCGCATCAATATCCATCCAGTATTTTTTTCGTAATGCGCGTACAAACATATAGACTAAAATTTTAAAAATAATCGTTTGGGTATCTATAGGCCTTTAGAAGCCTTTTTTTCTCTTAATATTTTCCATGTACAGACATAGGTTGGTTACAATTTTAATATACATATATGTATGTACAGATAATAACAAATAAATTTGGCTTTTGTCTCTTTCATTCAATGTCAAAGAGAAGTTAGTTAGATACAGCTAATAATAAACAAACAAATAAGTGGGAATGTTCGTTATTAAACTTATTATATATAGATTGATATTAGGAAACTTAGTAACTTCAACAAATGTTCCAAACAGTATCTTTATTGCTCGGTTCAAAGTTTAATTAATTTCGTGTAGTCACAAACACATGACTTAAAAGTTGTCTCAAGAAGAAAATGCGGTAATAAGTACATAAATATATCGTTGTCAGAACACAGACTGAGTATATATGAGAATGAGTATAATTTGTGTGATTTTTCCCTATATATAATAATATATATATTTAACTTTTCCATATTAAGAAGCTGTTACATTGTATTTTCTGATCAGAATTATACTGTACGTATTATTCCGAGTTCTATTTATATCAGCAAAGAACAGGGCTCTTATAGTACTTAAGCGAGTGAACCGAGCTTGCTTTATTTATATAAGAGGGAGGCAAACGAACAGGCGGGTCACGTGATGTTAAGTGATCACCGCCGCCCATAGACAAGTACAACACCCGCGAGGTCACAGAAGCGTTGCCGGCCTTTAAAAAGACCCCGCCCTCCCCAAATGAGAAGGGCGGGGAAGTTGGGCCTCCGGCTCAGTGGCCTTGCTGTATCCCACAACAGTTTTATTATACACTAACAGAAAAACTAAATACATCTTTAGGTTTGTGGTTTGACAGAGTAATTTAAATGCTTAGCTAGATTTCTTATATAAAGCATTTTCATTCAATGCAGCTGCACTTTTTGCTGGTAAATAGCACAGCTTTATTGCAGAGAAAACTAATTTCCATAATATAGTAGGCATACATAAATATTGCCTTTGATACTGAATGCTTTCAACTTAAAATTCCTTGAATTGAGTACTCATAATCTTGCATGCAATATTCCTAGATTACATCATTAAACGGGACTTTTGTGAAATATTACTATTTATTTCAAACAAAAATAATTGTTTATCTATTTAAAATCAGACGATTTATTTTAGTGATTTTAAAACCTGCCAGTAACAGTTGTTAAAAAAACAGTACAAAAATAAATTTACATTATATTACAATCCTGGCGGCAGCTGGCATCATATTTACAGTCCAGTCTATATTGTAGACCGCACTATCCATATGATAGTCCGTTTTGTACACATTTAAGTCTAAATGGCAGCGACACCGTGGGTACTACATGTGCGCAGGCGCAGATCCGTTGCGTTCTTGATAATATTCTTGTAGGACTCGGCAGCGCTCATGTCTTGCGCACATGAGTCGCGGAGGGGGATGTCAGGCGGGCGCCCGGGGCGGGCGCGGCTCCGGTCGGTCCGGCACTGCAGTCAGGGACGTCTCTGCAAACCGGACGCCCAGTCGAGTTCGGACACGTCCACTCTGTTATTTGAATAAAAGGAGTTCAATATTGGAATAACATTAATAATAGCGACCACCAAGCTGCTCTCATTCCCATGGGAAGTTCGGTATTAAAAGTATAAAAATAATTCATGTTGTAAAAATCATTAAATTCGGTCTGTAGATTTTTGAGGTGGAAATTCATAGATTTCAAAGCAACAAATCTGTACTCTTATGAATATTTTTTATACAAGTAAACAGGTAAATTAATGCCTAATGTGAGAGGTGATTCCTTCCAAAGGAAAGTAGTCACCGAAGCTTATGCAAGCCTGTAACACCAGAATTGCCACAACGCTTTTTATTAGTAAAGGTACATTTCTTACTTTTACCTGGGACCTACGCCTGGGACATATTGTATTTTATACAAATAAGGCAACAATTTGAACAATAACCAAATTTTCAAAGCAAGTTAATGCTATTAACAACTTTCCAAAATACTTAGTTGTAGGAAAAGTTCTAATTTGTGCCAGCTCGTGTGTGTCAATCTTCATGATTCTATCGCATTGGTAAATACTTAGATTTCAAACAAATTCTTACATTTTGAAAATGTTTTTAATTAATGATGTTATATTTTTATAAAACTCTATGGTGTATCATTATTAATCACGTGCTTTCTTTTAGCATTTTAACGCCTCATGCGATGGGCTAACGACCTGTCACTATTTCTGAATCTCTACTCCACCATTAAGCACACTATTTTCCTAAGCGTGGTCTTCGAGATTCCCGACTTTTGATTCTGTAAACCCCTGTGTATAGGATAAAAATGTAATACGGTGTCTGTAACGCCCTTTTCCTTCTTCTTGGTGATACGTGGTAAGGTTTAAGACTAACCCCTCCCAAATCAAGTAAATTCTTAGTTTTTACAAAGCTTCATTTTGTTAGAATATTACCTAAAAATATAGCCTTGGTATATTTAGTTAAAAAGGTTGCAAAAACAATTAATATAAAGGAGTGGTGTAATCTTGCGAAAACAATATTTTATTAATACATGCTGATACATAAACATAGAATACTTAAAATATAGAGCCGCGTGTATTTGACGCGAAAAAATAAAAACGCGTGATATCTTATTACACCCCTCTACCCCTTCGTAATTTTTGTCGAGCAGTTTCCGAGCCTCACGTGATTAATGGACTGTCCCTTACGTGTTCAACACTCGATTATGTCTCAAAATGGAATATTAGCATATCTTATTGGCCTGTATCTTGGATATTTTGTAACAGATACATATATTTACATATATATAGGTATATGTTTATGCAATTGTTATAAAATTTAATAATACAGTAGAGGCAAGGAATAATTTAAAAAATTTAAACCCATCTTTATCCATAAATAAAGTCGCCCGAAAGAGTATGTGCTGTCATTGTTATTATGGCATTTATCATTATTTTTAGGGCTCCTTGCCTCGTCAAGAGTTTTTTCTCAGGAATGCGTGGAGGTATAAAACTGAAATTTCTATAAAATATTCAGGTTTACTGCCCCTTGGAGCTGTAAAAAAATCAAACTTGTTAATGCATTCAAAAAATACAACAGTTTGTGCCGAAAATTCCTGCACCGAAACTCGCAAGGGAATCAAAAACTATAGGGTATATTTCCCGTGAACACAAAATCATGCAATTTGATACGAAGTAAGGTCTTATAGCACAGACAAAGGAACAATAGTGAAAACCGTAAATTTTTAGTTACATCATATTATAAAAATATTACAAAAAAAATAAGTTAATTTTCCTTTCTTCATTAACACGTAGATGTATTAAATTTAAATTCATATCAAATACACAGGTAAGCTATAAACAAAATCAAAATTCCTACAAGTTTGCACGGAACCCTCTGTGCGCAAGTCTGCCTCGCATTTGACCGGTTTTTATTAAATACATATATTTAATAAAAACCGCCGAGTGCAGCACTCTGCCTGTGAACGTAACTTTGCAATTTTAATTTTTCTTTGCACTTGTAGAAATTAGACCAGCTTTACTACTTGAGTTTTAATGACAAAACTAGCAAGCGAGCACAAGTCGCTACATAACAATTTGTATGGAGAATTGAATAAAAAATCTACTATAATTAAGACACAATAAGTGTTACAACACGCAGTTTAAAATAAGAAGAATAATACTTATCTAATTATTATTTTCCCTGTGATTGAATCAGACATTAATGAAACATGTGATGTGTGTATATCCAAAACAAACTCTTAATCTGAACCGCGTTTTAATTAATTTGAAAATAATGAAACCTCAAACATGCTATTTTAAATTACTTATTAGCACATCAATTTGGATTCGAAATTTATGGAATCTATTTCGACAAAATTCTTAAGAACAATACGATATAATTATGAAACTCGTACAAAGTTCGGCCACTGTGTTGAATTTCCTATACAATTATTTTTACTCTTCAATTTATTGTCACTTTATTAAATATTAATGAAATTGACCCGAAAAGTTTGTATCAGTGTTTGTTGAAAGCACTTTTTTATCAAACTTTGTGTACCTATGATGTCGTATGTGTGTGTGTGTTTTGTATGTGGTATGGAGCCACTACTTTATAGTATTATGGAGCCACTACTTGTAGTGGTGTGGAGCCTGCTGCATGCTTTGTTAGCCTGCAGCATGAATGGGTCGGCTCGTCCGGGAAAGTACCACACTGCCACAGAAGACCGATGCCTGAATGGCGGCTATCAGCCGCCATGCTTCGTCCGGTGAGCAGGAGAGCCGGAGGCCCAACTTCTTGGAGGAGGTTTTTTATAGGCCGGCAACGCTTCTGTGACCCCGTGGATATTGCAGTTGTCTATGGGCGGCGGTGATCATTTAATATCTCGTGACCCGCCTGCTCGTTTGCCTCCCTCTGACATAAAAAAAGAAAGTACTAAGTATTTTATAATCATTTACATGGGAGAGAAACTGAATAGCAAAGCTTCAAATTCACACTAATGTAATACATAAGTATAAAGCCTGTGTGTCTATTTATTTATTACGGCTAAGCTACTGAACTCATTTTAAGAAAATTTAAATTCAACGAGAAAAAGCATTCAACTGCTTTTTCCTCTTTTTGTTTTAGTATTTTGTATGAAATATCATGTTTCAGAAAAATATCGGAAAGAGTGAATGAGAGTTCTTGTTTCAAGTCCTTTCTCTCGATTGATTTTTACAATCTGCGCAGGAAGAGTAGCAGCTGGCCCATTCTACGATTTTCTTATTCAGTTATAAAAAATATAATAAAATCTCGGTCCGAACAAACAGATACTTAATATACATATGTAACTGTGTATATTGAAGTAAACTTAAGCAAAGACCGATACGGTAAGATCTTTCCGGTAGGATTGGTCTTAATGAAATTGTAAGAAGCAACGGAAAAGTATTTTTAGGGATATTACAGCTCCAAGAAAACATGAAAACATTTTCTTATTAATAGATTGCGTCCATCAAAGAAGTTTATTTTTAGCAAATATTGATAAGTATATGTATTTTTCCTAGTTATGAAATGTTAAAAATAATTATATTTTATTTATTAGGGTTAGCAAACAATTACACAAGATCTTAAAACTAATAGTACATCTATGTAGGGTCTTTTTTTGTATAATCATCATCACTATCCACATAATTATTAAATGTAAGACGTGTGTGTCGCTATTACTCAAACATGTAAAGTACGTTAAGTACTTTTTTGTTAGTTAAAATCACTCGTCAGCTATCCGGGCAAGCCTACAAAAATACATTTTAAGACAATGAGAAAAAAAAAAAACAAAAAGAAAACGACAAATCTATTACTACTTCAAAATTTCGACTAAATTTATAATTTCTCAATGTAGTTTTAGCGAACTAAAAACAAAAATATATAGGGGCTCTTTATAGAGTCTATAGAAGCCAAAACAATTGTTTTTTTTATTTTTTGTTTGTCTGTCTGTATGTTTGTACGTGTATCACACAAATACTACCGAACCGATTTTAATGAAATTTGGCACAGCTATGGACAATAACCTAGAATAAAAGATAAGCTACTTTGTATTCCGTAAATGATCTGTCACGAAACTTAATGTGCCCGAACAAGCGACGAAAGCTAGCGAGGCCGCGGACAAAAGCTAGTTATTAAATAGTTATGTAAGTTAAAATTAATGAAAAAGAAAACACTGGACAGGTTTTATTAACATTCTTCCTGGAATTTGTAATTTTACTCTGATCAGAAAAAATCTTATTAAGACTTTCTTTGAAATTTACTTTGTTTGAGATTATGTAATAGTATATTAGTAATCTAATTAAGAGGACCGTTTTGTTTGAAATCCTGATCCAGTCTTCATTAAACTTGATATTAAACTTCTATTGGAATTTTAATATTATTATAAAGATTTCAATAAAATTTAATATAACCTATCGTAATCTTCGCGGTGGTTTGATTTAGATAATTACTTAAGCAGATAATTCTGTAGTAGAAATTTAGACTTTAACCACACCACATAGAACAGATTTTGTTATCTTGGGTAAAAAACACAAGGAAAATCATAAAAATTGATTTAGCCTTGAAGTAAGTGCCGGTATTTGAAGGTTAAATCAATTTTCGTGATGTTTCTCTACATACATGTTTACTTATTCATTTGTGATATATTAAATTAAATATATTACTTTACCTTTAACGGGGTTACTAGTGGGGTTTCCAAATTCACGTGCCTGTTTTTTATGGAACTTGATCCTGAATTACCTGAAAAACAATCATTTATCAGTATACCATAACACAAGTCTCGAACTTAACTTGGGGCTAACTCAATAATAAAATTGTAACCGTGCTATGTCTGTATATGGGAAATAATTAAGAAAAACATATATAGGGACTCTTTAGAGGACCTATAAAAGCCAAAACGATTGTTGTTTGTCGGTCTGTATGTTTGGATGAAATTTGGCATAGTGATGGACTATGACCTACATTAAAAGATAGGCTACTTATTATCCCGGAAAAATGTACTGTTCCCGAGGGATATAATTTATTGTGACCGAGCAAGTATTAGCTATTAAAAAATAAAATTAACCATCAACATGCTATAAAGTAAAATGTCCATAAATTTTCACCACGCAATGAAGAGGATAGACCAAATTTAATTTAAGACGCTCTGTATTTACGAAGGTATGAGAAAAGTAATGCGATAAACGCAAGATAAAAGATGGGAAGCTTTTTGAGTGCCAAAATATACTTATCATGTCACTTGATAATTAAAATCTTAATTAGGAATTTTCTATTTTGTATTGGTGTCACAAAATTTGGATTGTATGGAAAAAAAAATGAGAAAACTTAGAATTTGAATGAATAACATATTTAGTTCTCTCTCTTTACAAAATTAATATTATGTTTATTAATATGTACTTAATTAAAAATATGTAATACTTTGTTTTCACAAATAAAATTAATACTATTATGTTGCTATGGAAATACAGATTTATAAGCAACTACATCATCATGATTAAAAATAAAATAAATGAACAACCTATTTAAAAAATCCTTTGAGTATCTTAATCATTACAAAAAAAAAAAACTTAAGTATGGGCTAGCTACTCAATTTTGTCGGCAAGGTACGTGTTTTTTTATAAAATACCTATAGTATCTGATGCTGAGGTGGATCTGCAGCACGTGTTCTTTAGAAGCCTTCTGATAGCTCCCTTTAGATCTATGGTGTAGGAGCCGTAGACCAGCGGGTTCATGCAAGAGTTGGACACTGCCATGGCAAAGAGAAGATCTTGGATGCGAGGAGACACCCTCTCTGCTGAACCACGATCGATCATGTACCTAAGAGATAATAATACTAATTAATATTATGAATGCGAACATTTTGACATGAAGATGTTTGTTATTAGATTACGTAAAAGCTATGGATTGTATTTCGATGACTTTGCTTATACTGGTAGATATAATCTAGAATTACATATGGGATAAAATTTATCCAAAAATTCAAACGTTACCAAAGTCTAGGTTTCGAGCTAGTAATAAATACCTATTGAAATGATCTTTTATTCAGACTAAGATCCGAAATTTGTTCGTTAACTACTTTTGTTAAATAACTATGTTATTTAAGCATATCACTACATGTCATCACTCACATACGAGTATGTTACTGACAGCTCGAATAACACTATATCTGTAGAATGAGAGCAATGTGTCAAACGCACTACCTCTATATAAAACACGAGCGACTTTCCCGCTTTTCACTCTAACTGTTCCCGTGGGAATTACGGGATAAAACGCTCCCTATAACCGTCTTTGATTAATGGTAAGAAAAAATCTAAACAGAAAGAATTTTTCCAATTCAGAAGTTTCTGAGAATCAACCAAGAAAAAAAAATCATTTGTTTTATAATAATACTAGCTGCCCGTACAGACTTTATCCTGTCGTAAATATAACTGACAGTAATATCAATCCACTGACAGTTATGTCAAATTAATAATTTTATTAGGTTACCTTTTACAAATACTTACCTGTCATTCTATCATTTCCTGACAATAAGTAACACAACAAAACAAATAATATGCGTATTTTTTACACGTGATGCGATGACCAAACGAAATTGAGATTTATTTTTACATTATAGATAAGTATAAATATAGATTAATGATTTAAATCAAGAATTTAAATTAATCAAAAGTTTACTATGTTAATTTAAGTATAAAATTGCACCGTACATATTAATCTTCACCCAATCAACCGGGTAATCAATTAAAAATAATGAAGCAACGAAAACATTTGCGCTCCGAATTCGGAATCAGAAACTTTGAATGTGTAACCAAATCAGATTATAACTGCATAAGTGGGTCGTACTATCTCATACACATAATAAATGTGACACTATTGAATCAACATGATAAGAGGACCAGGAAGATACATAAACATAATGCGAGGAAAAAACAAGATTTAAATGCAGTACTTTTTTAGAACTTATAAATATTTGACAAAGGTTGTATCGTGTCCGTATTGTGTCATTATTTTCTAAACCGAGAAGTTCCAAATTCAATCTGTGGTCGTATCATGATGGAAAATGATCTCTTCTGAATGGCTTTGTTAACAACATTAAATATTATTAATTAGGTATCCATTAATAATAGTCTTCAATTTACTTTAAGGCGGGCTCGATCTGCGGGATGTGTCGATATAGATTTACATATTGTTATTTACAATACTAAACTATAAATAGTACGCACCATCGATTTAATATCTGCATGGATATGGCAATAACGATGAAATTTATTAACGATTTTGTCATGCAACATGCAATAGAGATTGTTGATATATATAATGAGAACGTAACTTTGGTCAATATTCTTCGTTTGACCCAATAAATTTTTACTCTTTTTATTAATAGTATCTGTCTAGGTAAAAGTCTCACCACATAGCCATAGTTGCATACGGCAGCCAGCAGAGGGCGAACACGGCGACAATGATGACGGTCATTCGAAGGGTGCGCCGGCGCGCGCGCTCCAGAATGCGATGTCCGGAACGGCGCAGGCGCACGTGTCCAATGCCACTGCGGTGGGTACACTTTTCTGTAGACAAATTTATATTAATTAGAAACTTGAGTGTACGATGTCGCCTGATGGGCAGCAACGATGAAGTTTAAGGTAATCGTTCGGAGAGAAGATGCAGCATGGGAGTGGGAAAGCCGGAAGCCTCTCCTTTTTCATAGTGGTATGGAACCACTACTAGTAGTGGTATGGTGCCACTACTTGTGGTGGTGTGGAGCCAGCTACAGGCTTATATTCAGCCTGTAGCACGAATGGGCCGGCTCGTCCGGGGAAGTACCACACTCTCACAGAAGACCGACGCCTGAGTAGCGTTTATCAGACGTCATGCTCCGTCCGGTGAGTGGGAGAGCCGGGGGCCCAACTTCTCCGCCCTCCCCATTTGGGGAGAGCGGAGGTTTTTATAGGCCGGTAACGCTTCTGTGACCCCGTGAGTGTTGCAGTTGTCCATGAGCGGCAGTGATCACTTAATATCACGTTGCCCGCCTGCTCGCTTGTCTCCCTCTTACATAAAAAAGCATGTAAATAGAAATGCATTTATGAAGGAAGACATGGACTACCTAAACAAAGGAGAACTGCGTGGAGGTAGAAACGTAGGTGTTAGGAGTCAAAACAAACAAGGACGGAAAAGATATATCTGATGGTTAAAGATAAAGACCCAATGCATCTATGTCAGATGACGAAACATGATATGGCGAATGATAATTTTTTAGATTTAGTTTTACATTCTTCTCGTTTTCCGAGATAATTAAATTACGGACGCCTAAACACATCTGACATGAGTGATGACTCCAGATTGGTTGATTTACAAATTCACAACTTAGACGCAAGATAAAATCTTTAATAAATGTTTATTAACGGCTCTGTTGGCGCAGTGGTGAAGTCCTTTGAACCAAAAATTCCGACTTCAAATGATTATTTATATGAATTAACTAGCTAATGCCCGCGACTTCGTCCGACGGTTACCTACAATAAATTATATCCCTCAGGAACCGTATATTTTTCAGGGATAAAAAGTAGCCTATCTTTAAATCTAGGTCAGAGTCCATCGCTGTGCCAAACATCCAGATCTGTTCGCTAGTTATTGTGTAATGCGCGTACAAACATACAGACAGACTGACAAAAATTCTAAAAATAATCGTTTTGGTCCTATAAAGAGTCCCTAT
>JADGIL010019517.1:0-28211 GCA_020352625.1 Cactoblastis cactorum
AAGCCGCAGACCGAGATGTGTGGAGAAAAATCGCAAGAGCAGCGGCCATGGGCGAACAACCAATTCCATAATCACGACCACTCTGTCAAGAGTGTACGACTAAGAAGAAGAAGGTTTTAACGTCTTACGTATTTCAGACGTAATTTCATATTTTTCTTAATTTGCTTTAATAAGAAAAATAATATGTGTATCTTTATTTATTTAAACTTTACAAAGGATTAATTGTAAGAATCAACTGCTACAGTGTAACAAAAACCATACTATTGGATTTTAAACGTACACTGGCATTCAACATCGAGTGGCCGTAAAAGTTATCCCGATCGACAGACATTATAAATTAATAAGCGGCATTAGTAGGTAGTATTATACTCAATGCAGCCACTCGCGAAACATAAACCTTATACGAACGTCACAAACAATGATTGTCTAATATTAACGCAGCGGCGACGGCGCCGCCGATATAACATTGTAAGAACGTCTGTAATAGAGCGATGCATCTGTAATTATGTACATTTACAAGAGCGAGCAGCCGGGACACGGCTGAGCATTGCTCCATGCTGTCACCTTGAAAAATACTAATTTTCTGTAACTATTTCCAAGTACTGCACGTTTCTATACCCCTAAAGCCAGTTATAATCGTCTTCGAGTCTCGGGAGCACTGTCTATCCCACAAGGGAAAAAGACGGGGAAACTATGAACGTTTGTAATAAGCCAATATCTTTTCGGTCAATAATATTTGTAAATTTTACTGAGCGAAAAGATATTCTAAAATTTTAATATATATTTTAACAACGAGTACGCACTTCGAATCTATACGGATTTGTCTGATTTATATTTAGCTGAATAAAATAGGGATAAAATAAAAACAGAAAATGTGATTATGTCAAGGAAACATAAATTGATCGTGTTGACTTCCAAATTCGATTTCTTCACGGCTAAAAGAGCATTAAAAGTATTCGACTTGATAGCTCTGCGTGTGTCTGAAAATAAAAATCCGTCTTGATAGAAAGACCACGAAGTAATCCCAAAAAGGGTTTTATTTCTTTTTGAGGTAAGGAAGGAATCATAAAAGAACAAGTAAATAACTAAGGTTTTTATTTAAAAAATGCAAATACATATAATGTAGTCGCATGTAACGTCAAATTAATTATGTCCGTTTGCCACTAGAATGGCTCATTTGATGCAACAATAGGTGACTGTAGTCATGCGGCGCGTCGATATTTCATTAGCATTAACAAAAAGTAAGCAAATGTTAGCACTTTTAAATCATCATTTACTAGGTACTTTTGTTTTTGCAAATCATTTTCATTCCTAAACTATCCTACTAATATTATAAATGCGAAAGTTTGTGAGTATGTCAGGATGTTTATTACTCTTTCACACAAAAACTACTGAACCGATTACGATGAAATTTGGTATGTAGGTATTCCCGCGGGATTGATTCCTAATTGAATTTCATAGGGTTATCATAGAGTTTCCACGCGGACGAAGTCGCGGGCGGCCTCTAGTTTGTATATAATGACCATTAATGAGAAGAACACGTCAAAAGGAAGCCATTTCAGTATTGGTCCTGAGGTCATTTCTTATATTTTGAGATCATTTCTGGAACTAAAAAAATCCTACCACTTTCAACAAATTGTATGATGGCCACATTCTCTAGCGTCGAAACGACATTGCGTGATATTTAATCAAAGGGCTATACCACCTCATTAAAACAAGAGGGTTAATGGCACTGATGGTTATAAGTTAATTAAGTAATAACAACACAATAAATACATAGAAAAAAAAAATACACTTACAATTTACCTGTTAACTTAAACTGAACTATATAGCATCTTAAAGCTAGATGTATGTTTGAGGACGCTAATAGATATCTAGATCTTTTTACTAGTGGTATGAGCCGGAATGAATAAATGGACCGGCTCGTCCGGGGAAGTACCACATTCCCACAGAAGATCGACGCCTGAATGGCGGCTATCAGCCACCATGCTCCGTCCGGTGTGTGGGAGAGCCAGAGGTTCAACTTCTTTTTTTTATAAGCTGGCAATGCTTCTGTGACCCCGCAGATGTTGCAGTTGCAGTCTATGGGCGGCAGTGATCACTTAACATCACATGTCCCGCCTGCTCGTTTGCCTCCCTCTAACATAAAAAAGAACCTATTTTGGTCGGATTTTAGAGTATTTATGGGCATCTTAGCAACATTTACGAGAGAGCTATTTAAAATTTCGACATTCCCTGAGCAAAGTCAAAATCACTTGTTTGTTTGATTCCTCTGACCAAGAATTATTTCCCAAATGATAATGCTTTTTTCATAACTAGCTTATGCACGTAACTTTGTCTGTACGTAACTCAAACTGTTAATATCGGTCCTAACGGCGTAATATTTAATTTTTACAGGGAAACAAAGTCAACATCAAAATATTTTTATTCAAATAGACTAGAATCTAGCACTTTTGTTTGTATGTTCTCCTCTCCCACGGTTTTCAACATTACATTCATAAATTTATCAATGAAAGAATAATTTCTTTACTTAACAAATGTACTGCATTGTTCTCAATGTAACCTTTACTAAGCACTTAGTAATGTAAAAAAGGGCTGTAAAATCGATAAAACGAAACCAATAAATAGACAGCTTAATGAAGCACGCGACCATAGCTTGTTGTTATATTATCTCCCTTGCTTTCACAGAACAAAGAACTTTATAGAGTAGAATAACTAAACTATTATGCAGCATTTATAATTATATATGGTGTTTTTTTAACATTTAAAACCTTCTCAGAACTTCGTCTCATATATCAACCGAATCGTTAACTCTTGATTGCAAGAACTTCCCTTAACGCTGCGCTAGGTCGTCAAATAGGTACTTTAAATATTTGGTAGCAAGCGTGCCTACTTTTCATACAAATAAAAGAGAATTTTCAATCATATTAAACTTGCATAGATCGAGACCTATTAAATATTAATAAGATATTACGATATACGAAAATAAAAAATTATGAGCTCTTTTTTTTAAACACTACAGTACATAAACGAAGAGGAAACCTAAGAGAAATTTTCTATTCAATCGTGTAGTACGAGATTAGAACAAACTCAAAGAGAATCTCACTGCACCTTCGGTTTTAAAGTTTTATGAACGGATTCGACCATATCTAAATACACGAATCAGCTCAATAAGCTGCTTGTGTATGATAAAATAAATAAAATCAATATCACACAAAGAACAACCCTCAAAGGAAACCAGACGGTGGCCTACGTTACAGTTCCACAAGTGTAAGCGAGACTTGCCGATCAGCTGTTTGGGGTCATCGTACCATGTAGGTGACTAATGCCAAGCGCGAAACGGGGCAAGTCAACGTCCGCGCCACGGAGGCAACTCAAGATGTGCCTGATGTCTTCGTATTATAAAATAATTGAAAACTTATGTTGTAAAGACAACATGATTTATGTACCATAAATAACAAAGTTAGTCTGCTTTCGCAGCATCGGCGGCGACGAGTAAAACCGCGGGCATAGCGAGTCGACGGCGACTCGTTATTTAAGAACCACTCTAAATAGACTGGAGGAAACTAAACCCATCCTCTAAAATGTAGCTAAAATACACAAAAATAATACCTTTAATCAAACTGGGGAAACAACCCCAGCCAATAAGTAAAAGATCATATTCCATCTTAACTTGACCGGGGATTGTATCCGAAAACATTTTACTCAGCGGCAAACGAGGTCGTCATCGGAATAACTAGTAAGTGTGCTTATGTGATACAAGTAGGTTGAATGCTCTAAGGATAGAAACTGTAAATTTTAATAAAACCACATAATAAAGCACAATGTACGAGTATTCGCTCTCCTCCTTTACCCTGTTAGTTGTAATTACTTTCATAAAAACATCCAATGGATAAAACCGATCTAGTAAATCACTTTTAATGGCGATTAATTGCCATAATTCATGTTTGCCATGAAGGGCAACCGTGATCTTAAGGTCGCTGTCGCGTGAATTGTTGATTAGCTAGCTTCATTATAGTTTACTGTATAGACTTGTTAACTTGTAACGTTCTGCGTTGTACTAAAGCGTCCGCTTCTATGTAATAAAAATATAGAAGCGCGTTCGCTTCATATAAATCTGTGCGGTATTGAGGCACACAAATTGGCATGGAAATGATAGCAATAAGCGAGTATGGTCTCGAGTAAAGTCAACAAAACTCTAACTAACCCAAACTAATCCTACTTTTCTTAGTGATATAATATTGAAAATAGACGTCTTTGTAGAAAATGCTGCAGTGGAGTTGCGTCACTTATTCTCGATTTGCGATGTTTTGATAAAAATTAAT
The DNA here is from genome assembly GCA_020352625.1 of Cactoblastis cactorum. Classification (NCBI taxonomy): domain Eukaryota; kingdom Metazoa; phylum Arthropoda; class Insecta; order Lepidoptera; family Pyralidae; genus Cactoblastis; species Cactoblastis cactorum. The sequence continues at coordinate 4,326 of JADGIL010019517.1, forward strand.
CTGAGCTATATTTATAATGAAAAATTATAATATCTCCCATGTACAGACATACTTCAGTTACAATTTTATTATATGTATAGATGATTCAAAATTCCTTAGCTACACTAAAGACATTGAACAGTTAAATAAGACAAAAAAAATACTTACAGACAACATTCTACCTCAACGAAACATTGTAAATAATATGTTAATTTAAAAACAAAACACTTGTCATAGACCAGTCCGGGAATGGGGTGCGCCGAGACTCCGTGAGGCAGGTGGCATAAAAACCGTTCTTACTTCGGTGCACGCACGAGCCGTGGAACTAATAATAGCCACGCGATCATCATCTCGTAATCCTGGGGTCCTATTATAAATATCAGATGGAAAAACTCGGGTCGATGAACTGTATGCCTGTACACTTTTTTGACAGTGCGTGACCCTTTAGATGGAGGTAATAAAAATTGAACCACAAATCTTCGCCGCATATCAGAAGTCACAAATACACTTGGAGACAAATTGCCACGAACATGACGTTCGTCAACAACATGAAACAATTGAGAAACAAGATCAATAATGTAGAATGTTGCGTAGCGTGTTGCGAAACATTGTGCAACGTTACTAAATAGTGTTGGGCATCTCTTATGCCTCCTGCGTTTATGTTCAGTGTCCACAGTCTAGTGGTCCTGAATTCGGTATTTTTTTTTTTATTTAGGGCTAAGAGACTGCTCGTCACCTGATGGTAAGCGACTGCGCGACCCAGGAACAGTGTTCACCAGCTGAGGAAGGCGATCCTCCGCTCGCCAACCTTGCTAAGCCAATAGGGAATTTAAATTCCAGCACAGGGTTTCTTTTATCTATTTCACTGATGAAAATTCTGTGTATATTGTGTTAGTTTTTCTGTTATTGTCTATCAAACCAACACCAATAAGTTTGTAATACAGCCTAATAATGCTAGCTTCCATATTTACATAAAAGAAGTGAATGGTCCCAAATGGATGGGGCCATCGGACCCTTATGGTGTTAGCATTTACGTTCCCAATAAAAAACAGAATACCGAATGACAAACCCTAGCTTTATTCACAAGCAAAGCGTATACATTTTAAAAGTCTATTTATGACGATCGTAAATATTTAACTAGCCTTCGTGAGTGGTACATGCCTTCAGACATGACTCTGAATGCCGACTTATTCCAACGTTTTCCCATCATAATATTAACTGATATTGAATAGTAAGTTCAAAAACAATGATGACAGCATCACTACAATCTATAATGGTACTACCATACAGAAGAATCATGTTAAAGTTCGCCTGAATCCGACGCTCCTACTCACATGCTCCGTCCTGTGAGTAGGAGAGCCAGAGGCCCAACTTCCCTCCCCTCCCTATTTGGGGAGGGCGAGGGTTTTTTACAGGCCGGCAACGCTTCTGTGACGCCGCGGGTGTTGCAGTTGTCTATGGGCGGCGTTGATCACTTAACATCTCGTGACCCGCCTGCTCGTTTACCTCCCTCTGACATTAAAATAAAGTGCGTTAAGTATTTATACTACGTCGAGCGCCAATTAACGAAAATATATAAAATCTGTCAAACAACAAGTCTAACTATTTTGATTTGGCCAGGTTATTTTCAACAAAACATTGCATTTAATTATGAATGAGCAAGAGTAGAGAAGAATTTTTATCACACAGGAATACAGATACATACAGTAACACGTCTTTCTCCCTTTAGATAGTAGACCTAACCAAGAGTTGTGAGACTCGAAGGGCACACTTGGCAAAATGGTGGGCTTATTGGTGGAATGGAGATTCAGAAACAGCGACAGGTTGCTAGCCAATAGCATATATGAATTCCTTTTTCAAGCCATTTCCCTTGATTGACTTTTACCATCTGCTCAGGAAGAGTAGCAGCAGGTAAATTCTATGTTTTTCTTTCGCTCCCAACCAGCATGGAAGATCACACAGGAATAGTGTCTTTTTAGGATGAAACTCTTATTCTTATGCAAAATTTCAAGAAAATTAGTTAGATAAAGCAGATTAGTTATATATATTATTATTAGTTAGATATAGAAGAGGTACCAAACACACTTTTGCAATTATAATAATATATAGTTAGGAGTTAGATATTTTAAATTTATGAATGTACCTGTTGTAAATAAATAAAAATTGATAACAATATGTACTACAAACACAGACAATTATTATTTGATAACATGACCTTATAAAGGTCACCTGAGTATAATCAATAATTGTACGATTTTGTATACATAGTAATAGTTACGTATCTTAATTGCAGCCACAAAATCTCTTCTATCGGATATAAGGCTGCTCCATAGTATCATAGGTGATACCAAGGTTTACTTAAGGATATGATCCAATACTCGAAATGGTGGGCTTGTATTATTATGAGAATAAATATTTTTCTAATCGGTATATAACTCTGTATAGACCTGCATAGAAAAATTACATGATTTTAATTATAAATGACTAGTTTTTGGCCACAGCTTCAATCGCGTGGAATTTGTTCAGCTACATTCAGTTGCGTGACAGATCATTTCCGTGATAAAAAGTAGTCTTTATTTTATTCTAGGTCATAGTCCATTGCTGTGCCAAATTTCATCCAGATCCGTTCAGTAATTTTTGTGTGATGCGCATACAAACAGACAAAAAGTCTATAGAAGCCAAAACAATTGTAAACAATCGTTTTGGCTTCTGTAGACCCTATAAAAGGCCCTTTATATAGTTTTTTCTTAAATATCTCCCATGTACAGACAAAGCTCAGTTACAATTATTATTGTGTAGATGTATTTTAAAGCATGCTTGTTTTTATAATTTTTCATAGGCTACATAAATTTTATTGGAAAGCCCAACTATCAAATCCAACCTTAAATTCTTTAAAATCCTCTAGGGATTATTTAATCCAATCAAGGATTACTTAGCAACAATGGTGAATTAATTATAATTTTTTTTTATGGCAAACGAGCAGGACGGTCACATGATGTTAAGTAATCACCACCGCCCATAGACACCCGCAACACCCAGGGGGTCACAGGGTTTAATATAATATAGGCTAGGTATATAAAATTAATCAAAAGGCTAAGGTATATTTTGTTAACAGCAGCTGCACCACGGGAAGCTTATCTTGGATAAACATGACTGATATATTGTGTTAAAGCAGAGAAAAACAAATATGTTTCATAATTTAAGAAAAAAAAAAATTAATTTAAGGAAATCAATCATATAATCCTTGTGAATCACTTTATTGATTAAAATCCATAGCATAGGTTTAAAGATCTAAACATACATAGAGACTGATTGCAGAAAGTGACTTTGTATTTTGATATGTAGTGATCTGTAGTCATATCAATGAGATATTATCTAACAATTACAGTTTGAAATTCTACTTAAATTTATAAATAAATAAATTTTTGAAGTATATATGTCAACATATTATTAAATACTAACCAGCCTAAAAAGTTACAGTACAGAATCAACAGCAACAAGCCAAAAGTACACTAGTCAATTAGTGTCATCATTATATTTATTTTATCAAATGCTAACACACTACAGGACATGATTTTTGGAGTATTCTAATAAGTACAAAGGTACTTAACGTTATAGATAATCACAGTAAGTAACACAAAAATAGTTTTGTTTAATGCAATGAGAAAACAAATTCCCTTTATCAGTAAAAAACATTGTTTACAAGATAAGAATTAATGGGGCAAAGTTGCCATTCCATTCTGGGTATAAATAAATAAATAATAAAGTTTATTTTCTATTTTTAATAATTAAGTTATAAGGTATGTTCAAATTCAATGAAAACAAACACATCTGCAAAATGTCAAAGAGCATGAAGGTCATTGCGCCAACCAGAACATTTTTATATAGAAGAGACAAGAACGCCTATATTTCCGCAATAAGTGTTACTTAGTGCTCATAACCTAGAAAAGACAAATCCAGAGGTAGAAGTACAGTTATCTTAGTGGTACTTACCGATAGCTGCAAATTCGTCGGGTGTTCGACCGCCAGCGATAAGCCATCGACACCAATCTACCGTCTCCCACTCGTCGATGGCTTTACTAGGATTCAGCAGCACGTCCAGCAAAGGCCCGAGGTGCTGCGGAGAACCGTTGACGCACTCCGCGTGTATATATCCAGCTGCACCCCGTTTCCCCTTTTTCATCAACACTTGTGCCGATGAAGTAGACATTTTGACACTTTTTCAATAATTGTGGACACCAAAACTCACTAGGAACACTATACACTTAAAGTCACTGTATTAATTCGGTCACTCACGGAAGAAACACCATTTCGAGTTTTACATAAGGCAATGAACTGTGGCCCGTAACGCCTTCGTAGCGCAACATCTTTTAAATTTGTTAACACTTGATAGATTTAAAATATCTTAGTAATATGGGATACAAACAACTAAACGGAAATAAAAAAAAACGTAAAAGATACTTATTTTAAGTTTATCAAGTTGAAAATAACACAATGCAGTAACAACTCGGCCATTCGTTCGGTGTTATCATCATAAATTAAAGAATTACAGAACATACAAGAACATTTAGTAGTATTTGATGAGCACTAAAAGATTTATAACAAAATATTTTTTATTATATTGGTCATATATGTAAATATCAATATTTTTCACTATTCTCAGAGAATAGTTCCTTTAGTATTAAAATAGTCGTATTAAAGAAGATAAGGAATGCATCTTTATACATTTGTATTATGACAACACTTTCGTTTAGGGTAGTCGGGTCGAAGCGGTCACGGTCAAACAGTGCTACAAAGTGTACTAGTAGCAAAAAAAGTACTTTTATTGTATTATATTTATGTTACAAACAAACCCAAACTTAATATGTTTTTCTATAAAGAGTACCACAACATAATGATAAAAGCAGTCAAGTGCGTGTAAAACAAAGGAGTTCCGTGCGATATTTAATACATACAATTTCACACTTTCTTTTGCAGATTCATTTGTATCTGTAATATCTTTAAATTCCTGGTTTTGGACCCACCTGATTTCATAAAAATGTGCTGTTCGCCTTGCTTTTTCAGTCTAGTTTGGTCCAATGCTGGTAATAGGCCTTCCTTTTGCTAAACCATTATAATGATCTAAGCCCTATATTTATATACAATCACGTAGCAAAATCAGACATAATTAAATGTCTTTTAATAGACATCCTTTAACAATATACCCTATTTATGCAAATAAAATAAAAGCCTATTTATGCAAATAAAATATTTTGATGTTATACATAGGTTTAATAACTTTTCTTTTTTCTTAACCCTACCAAAAGTTAAAAGAAACGATATGACAGCCCCATGGAAGTAGCCACAAAGTTTTTGACAGTGAAGTAAGAAGATGAAAGTGTCAATTTTTTTGATTGACATGACATCTCTGTAATGTTCGCGTGTTTATCTTTCTTATTACTGATCTAATAGAAATTAGGACTAAATGTTTGTATTTCACATGTGTTAAATATAAATAATTACGTATATTTCTTCTATACTTATTTTTTAAGACTATTGCATGAGTAATTACTGCGTGACAAAATCATCATGGATGAAGAAAAGAAGGTTATGTTTCATGAAATGGAATTGGATGATCGGATTCTAAAGGTAAATAACTAAAACTACCTTGAAGGTGTTTTAGAAATGTTTATTCATAAATCAAATGTTCATATCAAACGTTGTTTATTATAGGCTATATCTCAGTTATCGTGGAGTGAGCCTACATTGATCCAAGCCACAGCTATTCCTTTGTTGCTGGAGGGTAAAGACGTCCTTATGAGAGCTCGTACTGGGTCGGGAAAGACGGCAGCTTTCACCATTCCTGTCATACAGAAAATTTTAAACCTGAAGAACACTAGTCGGCACCAAAGTATCAGAGCATTGATCCTATCGCCCAGCAAAGAGTTGTGTGGTCAGGTAAATTTAAAAAAAAAATTATATGCACAGTTTATGCAGTAAGACTACATTGAACCTCTTTTTTGTTTAAAGAAATAAAATTTGTAATTATACTAATACACAATTGATCCGATTTTCAGATAGCATCCGTTATTGGAGATTTAACTCTCAAATGTGCCCGAGAAGTGAGATGTGTAGACATATCGTCTAGTGGAGATATGCAGGTCCAGAAATCTTTACTGCTTGACAAGCCAGACATTGTTGTATCTACTCCGTCAAGGGTGCTTGCACATTTGAAAGCTAATAACTTGAGGCTGAAAGAGGATCTGGCCATGTTGGTTGTGGATGAAGCTGATTTGATATTCTCGTTTGGATATGAAACTGAAATTAAAGAGTTATTAGGGTAAGTATTTTAAAACTATAATTTGGTTCATTTATATAGGATTGTTGACTTATATTCTATGATTCTTCAGATACAGGATAATAATAATATGTAAACTGTCACTTAAATTCTAACAATGTGAATGTAAAAAATATATATTTATAAGTTTTGCATGTTATTTGATAGAGATAAGACAAACCTCTCACTTAAACCAATCAGAATCCAATCCATCTATTTTTATATAGTCATAAAGATATATAACTTATGTGCCCAATATATAAAATGTCACAGTTTTTATGCTCTACTGAAATTGTATTACTTCCGCAGAAATATATTGATCTATTGATCGAGCATCTTTGAACTATTATTGTTCTACTTAGTGTTATATTTCATAAAAAAAATTAATAAACTGTTGTACAATTTCACTTGTATCATCGAAATATTAAAATTTTTCTAGTCACTTACCAAAAATATATCAAGCTGTTTTGGCGTCAGCTACATTATCAGATGATGTTTTGAGCCTGAAAAAGATTGTTCTCCGTAACCCGGTCACATTGAAACTCGAGGAGCCAGAGTTGGCTCCATCCTCACAGCTCCAACATTATCATTTGTTTGCGGAAGAAGATGACAAGGCGGCCATTTTGTATGCACTGCTCAAACTGAATCTGATCAGGGGAAAGAGTATAATATTTGTCAGGACAGTGGATAGGTGTTACAAGTGAGTTATTTGTTTAGCGAATAATGTGAGCTTACTCTTTTACTCAGCATGTAAAATTTTGTAGCATACTTTACAGAAAACGGCAAATTTTTAAATTAAATGAAAATGCTGTTTATAGCGCTTTATAAAATATACAATTTTTGTTTTATTGTTCCCAGGTTAAAATTATACTTAGAGCAGTTCAAAATAGGGTCATGTGTGCTCAATTCTGAGCTTCCAGCTGCGGTGCGATGTCTGTCTGTTGACCAGTTTAACCGTGGCCGCTACCAGATTATTGTTGCTTCAGATGAAAAAGCTCTCGAGAAACCTGATGGTGGAATATTGCCCATAGAAGAGAGAGCTAAGAAGAAAAAGGTCAGAATATTTTTGTATAATAATTTTTTGAGACAACTGTAAATACCATTTTGACCCTCTGCATATGCATAAATATAGATATTTATTAAAAAGATAAAGCTCTTTTGAAGAGACATCTATTTATGCATCACTAGCTGTGTACCTGCGACTTCGTCAGCGAAGAATAGTCCGTTAACCGTGAAAGCGAAAGAGACATGATTTTTTAATGTCAGAGAGAGGCAAACCGGCAGGCGGGTCATGTGATGTTAAGTGATCACCGCCGCCAATAGACAACTGCAACATCCGCGGGATCACAGAAGCGTTGCCGGCCTATAAGCCCCCCGAAGTTGGGCCTCCGGTTCTCCCGCTCACCGGACGGAGCATGGCGGCTTATAGGCGCCTTTCAGGCGTCAAGTCTTCTGTGGGATTGTGGTACTTCCCCGGACGAGCCGGCCCATTCATGCTGCAGGTTAATACCACTACGAAACAACATCATCATCATGTTATTTGCAATATCAACAGCAAGCATCAAAACGCAAGCGGGACAAGGAATCGGGTGTGTCCCGTGGGATAGACTTCCAGCACGTCGCCAACGTGATCAACTTTGACTTCCCCCTGGATGTCAACTCGTACGTGCACCGCGCGGGGAGAACCGCCAGAGGGAATAACCAGGTAATACTTATATTATCTATACATACATATAACAGCCAGGCAATGGACCAAATTTTCAGCGACAGTGTATTCTTGGACAGTTCACGATTTTCAATATAAACTAACGTAAAAATTTTAAAATATATTTTTTAAAAGAAATGATATTAATTTTAAAGATATAGTTGAACCTATATAAATAAAAATGAATCATTGTAATGTATGTACGAGCATAACTTCAGAACGACTGTACTAAATTAGATAATACTTTTTTTTATGTGTTCCTTATTGTCAGGATAAGGTTTTTATAATATAAATATTAAAAATAAATAATTTAATTTTACCGGAAAGGTTATATTTCCGACTACAGTCGCGACTAGCGAAATAATATATTTGGCGGTACAAAGTTCGCCGGATCAGCTACTTTTTCCAATATATATAATTACCAATATTTATGAAGAGCTGGTGTCTCATGCAGGTTATATAGATTACAGATCACCATTATTTTTATATTAAAAATGTTGCAACAATTTTGACAGGGTTCAGTCCTATCATTCGTGTCAATAAAAGAGAAACCACTAATGGACGCTGTGGAGGCTCACTTGGCCAAAGGGTTTAACAGTCAAAAAGTTTTACAGTAAGTAACTGTTTCATTACAATGACTATTATTTGCATTAAAAAGTATCTTTTATTAACGTTTAATTTGAAAAACTACTGGATCGATTATGATGAGATTTAGCACAGATATAGACTAGATGTTTAGAGTAATATATGCTACTTTTTATCCCATAATTCCCACGTTAAAAAGAGTAGCTCGACTAAAAGGAGGTACAGTTGCCGGTGCTTATATAAGTTTTTACAAGTGCTTAAGATCTATACATATAAAAAAAACTGTAACTGAACTATATCTGTTCATAGAAGATATTAAAGATGTGAAATAATGAGTTTAAATAAATAAATATATACCCTTAAAAAGTCATGCTTTTGAGAAATTTTGGACAGCACTCATAAAATAATTGGATGATGAAAACGATCGAACATATAATTTTGATGAACGACTAATCTTCTCCCTGACTACCTTTCTACATCCAATTATTATACTTATTTATAATAGTCCAATAAAAACCAGTAAAATTCCCTTAGGAAGTACGAGTTTGCCCTAGAAGAAGTGGAAGGGTTCAGGTACCGGTCAAGGGACGCATGGCGAGCAGTAACAAGGATCGCAGTCAGAGAAGCCAGGTTGAAGGAGATCAAACAGGAATTGCTGAACTGCAAGAAGTTACAAGTATGTATCTTGTATCTCTTTCTAGTTCACAGCATGTCTTATCGTGGCATTTTCCTCAACAGCTTAAGTGAAAGAAAAACGTAGGATGATGTAGCTAGAAATCTTACCGCGCGGTAAGTCTAACAAGAATACATGTTATGTTTGTTCGACGGCCTCGTTGGCGCAGTGACAAAAGTCCTTGCCTCTCAAGTAAGAGGTCCGGGTTCGAATCCCAGTCAGATCATGATGGGAAATTGTCCTTTTCTAATTGGCCTAGGTCTGGGATATATGTGTATTTGTTATAGAATATAGTATCGTAAAGTTAGTCTACCTTATGACAAGTCTCGAACTTGATTTGGGGATAACTCAGTTTGTGTGATTTGTCCCTATATATAATTATTTTTATAATTTATAATCGTACCAAGTAGATCAATAAAATTAATAGTGAATAAAACTGTCGAGCACTTATAAGCGACGGGGTTTTTGCTAGTATGTCTGTCAAGAGTTTAGTTAATACTTATAGGTGTGTCTATATATTATTTACAAAAACGAATATCCTATATTATCTATAACAAATCAAAACAAATAAATGATGACATACACAATACTTAACACATTCGTGAACGACTAATCTTCTTCCTAATCTAACTAAACACCAACCACCTACATAACGAAAATTATTACTAAACTCACAGGGCTACTTCGAAGAGAACCCGACGGATCTAGCCGCTTTAAGAAGGGATAAAGCGCTTCACACGGTGAAACTTCAGCCACATCTAGCGCACATTCCTGAGTATTTGTTACCAGCTGCGCTGAGGAGCGATGAGCCCGAAGGCGACCAGGAGATAACTCAATCTGAAGCGCCTGCTAAGAAGAAGAGCAAGAAGAATTATGAGAATGTTAAGAGGCTGAAACGACAGGTGTGTAGTTAAAATTAATGTTTCTTTTGCTCTGCAATTTCCCCAATTGGTGGAAAAGTTTTAATTTATTAGGCGACCTCTGTGGTGTAATGGTTAACGTATCTGACCAATATTCAGGAGGCCCAAGTTTGATCCCCGGTCAGGTCATGAAGAAAAATGACCTTTTTCTAATTGACCNNTTAAAATACCAAAATCTTCTCCTAAGTATAATAAACATTACTGCAAACCAAATCAAAATCGAATTATATCTGTGATTTCTGATGACATCTATTTTCTATTATTAAAAATTGTGAAATTTGTTCTCAGGCACGTCAAAACAATCCCCTGCGAAGTTTCGATGTAAAAACCAAGAAGACCTCAACTACTGGTGATACATAGTATCGTGTTAGTATTCTGAGTGTGGAAGATATAATGTTTTTATACTGATGATATTTTTTCCCCAAAACAATGGGCGGTGTAGCCATGTCGTATGGCAATTCTAAATAATGTTGTAATGGCGACCAGGCAGTACTTTTTTTTTATTATTGCTTAATAATTTCGAATATGGTGAATTGCTTTATTTTGCTAACAGTGATCCCTGTACTATAGTATTTTACTATATACTATAATTTTTTTTGTCATGGCAAATGTACCCTTATATCCATAAAATAAAGTCAAAATCCTGCCTGGTTTCCCGTTTGCCATTAGAGAAGAAAAAGAAAAAATATATATTTATATAAATATATATATGTTTTGTATGATAATTGTGTTTGTCTTCTTCACATAGTGCCCAAGGATATATCATCGGTAGTGGTTAGTATTGTACAAAATAAACGTTATTATTTTATTTTTGGTTATTTTCTTTCTTTGAATAAGTTTGGTTGATTTTTTTATAATTTGCTTGTCTGTAATAGATTATTTAATTGCACAGCTAGTGTTACTAATTAACAAAATGAAATTATGTACCTAATCATAGGTATATAAAGTATACATTATTTGAAATATACAAAATATAAATAGTATAAGAGGACCAAAAACGATTGTATACATTTCGAGTGTAATGACTTCCGTGGTGTAATGCTTAACGTGCCTGACCACTATGTAAAAGGTCCCGAGTTAGATCCCCAGTCACGTCATGATGGAAATTGATCATTTTCAATCAGAAAATGAGCGTATAAATCTCATAACATACTCGAACTTACGTTGGGGTTAAGATAATCTGTGTGATTTGCCCCTATATAAATATTTTATCATGTCGTAGTGGGAAAGGGTAGGAAAGATAATATTCATAATAACAAGGACCGCGCAGTACGCTAGTCCGACTACCAAAAATTGTACGCACGAAGTAACCACTAGGATACTCGCAGACCAGCTGCGTCCAACCTTAGTGCAATGGTTGGAGCCGGCCCGGGGCAACCGCCTTCTTGATCACGGTACACCCTACGTAAGGTTAGTATGTGTTGCATAACACCATCAAGGGTTATATATGCGTGTGCAAACGTTTTGATAGCGTGAAATAGCATTTAAATCAGTGACATCTGGCGATGACACTTTGCATATTTTAATGAGCAATAAATACTCCTTTTTCTATGCAATAAATTAATAGTACATTGTTAAAATTGAAGGTTTTGTCTTGTCAACAAAAATAGTTTTAAAATGTTTGACGTGTCAATTTGCTAAAATCCATGGAGGTAGTATTTACTAACGGAAATAGACTTGTAGATTTACTTTTCTGTTATGGTTTACGACTTCAAAAAAGAAAGATCAGCTTGTATATTTGATGGATTTGAATATAATAATCAATGAAGACTAATACTCAATACATTGTAACAGTCAATACATTCGCCTATTTTATAATCACCATACGACTAAATAAATAAATGAAGACTCCTAAAATCTAGCACGAGCTCGACTCCTGAAAGTTTGTATCCTTTTCTTTGATAACTGGGAGCAGACAAAATTTTATTTTTGGTTCACTAGTACTTCTTCAGGCTTCTTTTTAGCCTATAGCACGAATGGGCCGGCTCTTCCGGGGAAGTACTTAACACACTCCCACAGAAGACCGACGCCTGAATGGCTCCGTCCGGTGAGTGGGAGAGCTGGGGCCCAACTTATCCGTAAAAAACCTTCGGCGGAGTTTTTTTTACAGGCCGGCAACGCTTCTGTAACCCCGCGGGTGTTGCAGTTGTCTATGGGCGGCGGTGTTCACATAACATCTCGTGACCCGTCTGCTCGTTTGCCTCGCTCTGACATTTAAAAAAAAGTAGTTTTTTTTTATCCACATATTTCTGCAGGGGACAATGATCTTTTTTTGATTGACCTGAGTCTTAGATATTTATAGGTAAATTTTTGAAATAAAATATAGTATCGTTGAGTTAGTATGCCATATCACAAGTCTTAACTTTGAATGTAACATAATTTGTGACTTGTTCATATTTAGGGAAATAAATATATATTTATATTTTAAATAAAACAAACATTGGTTATAAAAAAGTATTTACTGGTTCGATAAAAAGACGATTATTGACCTCAAGTTTACAATTTTAATGTCAATTAAACATTTAAAGTTTCTTCTTGGGAAACTTTTTGACCACGATCTTACGAGTCAATTTACCTAAAGGGGGCTAAAGGGGACTGTATTTTCATATAAAGACATTTTTATGTTTTTCAATTTCACAATTTAATCACAACTATACAGATTTGGAGTATCGCTTCTTCTTAGGAGGTTCTTTGATCACGATCTTGGAATCGCTGAATGCCCGGCGAAGCGCCATCACATGCTGTCGCATGGGCACGTCGGTGGCGGACTGCAGCGAGGCCAGCGGCCGGTTCAGGTAGTACCCGTAGGGACCCATCTCTCGTCGCTGCCACGGGCTGGTGGTTATCCTGTCAAATAGTTGCTATTAACGGAGTCTCGGGGTCTGTTGAACGACTTTTGGGTGCTTATACCTTACGTCCGCTATCTACAAAAATATTCAAATTCAGTTATTATAATTATATACGAAAATAAGTACTGGAGCCATGTGCTAAGCCAAAGTTTGTGTTACAGGAACTCTATCCTTACAAATGAAACAAAATAATTTACTTAATATTATAAAAAGGTAAAGTTTGTAACTTTGTTTGTTTGTAAGAGCTAACTTCGGAAATATTGAACAGATCATGAAAATTCTTACAAAATCAGAAAGCTACAGTATTCAAGAATGCAATAGGCTACATTTTAACGTCCAACGAATTGGGCACGGTCGGCTAGTATATTATATAATTGACTATAATAATCTTTATACTTTTTGCTAGTGATAGTAGTACAAATTAGTAGGTACGGATGTTTTTGCTAGTATAGAAAAAACAGCACGTATTACAGCAGATAGGGATTTTGGTACAATTTCGTATCATTGAGAAAAGCAAAGGGTGAAAAAATGACATTTTTAAAAAAAAATCCTAAATTATTTTACTGCAAACAGGCAGCGCATAATTACGTTTCATATCTTACTATACTAGCTGTGACCTGGAAGTTTCCATTCTCATTCAATGTAGCCATAAGGAATGAAACTTTTTAGGTTGACTACCAGATTTAAAAAATATCAGTATATGTCAGACCATATCATGAGGGGTGGAGCTTCCGCCCTGGGTCTTGTTTCCATGTAGATTGCCAGCGGTATCACGCCGCACATCCAGATCAGCCATTGCTGCATGACCTTCCGACCTTCCATTTCCTCACTTGTGGATATGCTCTTGATATCCTGTAAGCATAAAATGTATCAGTTTGAACTGTTTTGTGTTTACATATATTAAAAAATCATTTATTATTAATACTAAATTTTGTCCGTGGCTTTACTCGTGCTAAATTCGAGGGGAGGGGCAAAAGTTTTTTTTTTTAATAACTGTTAGAGGCAAACGAGCTGGCGGGTCACGTGATGTTAAGTAAAATAAAATGAGACAAAAAGTAGCCTATGTCCAGCCCTTTAACTATCTCCACGTAAAAAAAAATCACACTAATCTGTCGTTGCTACGTTTTGACGTGAGTCTTTCACGAGACAGACTCTCACATTTATAATTTTATAGTATTTACTACTAATATTATTTTGTAAGGAAGAAAGGTTAGTATTATTGCATGTTTTAAACTTGAAAATTATTGAAACTAATTTATAAACTTTTTTATCTTGACATACATATGTAGATACGTGAACGGGTGTAGCGCGTAGCGCGGATGAAATCATAAGCGGAAAGAAAATCTGGATTATTAAGATGAAGTATAGAGGGTTAAAAGTTTGAGTTTGAGATACTTGCCACTTCATACCAGTAGTCTACCAGTACTTTTATAAATTTCACGAGGATGAACCAGAAGTGAAGGCTATATATTACCATCCAAATAAACAGCAGGTTCTGAAAGACAAAGTACGATGGATAAGTTACCATTGACATAATACTGTCAAATGAAATATATAAATATATGAAAGTTTGAAAAAATGATATTTAAATAAATTAGTTACAAGTCTATTGCAGACGGACCAGCTGTATGACTTTTCAGACCGGCACTATCCTACACACGAATCTCCGGAACGCCACAAAAGTATTGTCGGCACCACTAACAAAATACTATCCCAAATCATATATACATACATCGCGTAGAAAGACGCAAAAATAGCCTAATTCACTCTCCTGCCCTTCAGATATCAGATATATATATAATATGATTTATAATATTAGTATGGACTATCATAATTCTAAAGCAGACTGTTAAAGTCAACCAAGAGAAAGGGCTTGAAACGAGAATTCTCATAGGCGATGGTCTAGCAACCCGTCACTATTTCTGAATCTCCATTTCGCTTTCATTTTGCTAAGCGTGTCCTTCGAAGCCCACGACTCTCGGCTCTGTATAAACCGTAAGATATAAAGACGTGATACTGTATCTATAGCAGACAGACCTGCAGTATGACTTCCCAGAGCGGCACTCGTCTGAACACGAACCTTCGGAACAGAGCGCTCAGCAGTCGATGAGCCAGCGCAGCCGCGCCCACCCCCCAAAGTATTGTTGGCACAACTGACATGATACTGTCGCCGCATTTTGCCCAATCTATCAGCTGCAAGGGTCGTAAGATTTTATAAGATACTAGCTTTTCCCGCGGCTACACTCACGACTTGTAATTCCCGATCCCGTGGGAATTTGCAAGCAAAAGGAAATCCCATGTAAAATTACTGCAGATAAAGTTTTTGAGATATCGTGACGAGTGAGCGAATTGTTTTTCGCTTTTATATATAAAATAAAATATATATTATTTAATCTTTTGATACATTTTTTTCTAGTCCTTCCCATCCTTATCCTTAGTTCCTTACCATCAAAAAAGATTTGAGATGAGATCTTTGATAAAAAAGACATGATAAAGTTATGATTAAAAATATATATGTATATTTCAATAAATAATATTTACTATAGGTATTGGTCGCTGTAAGCGAGACTGCTCCAGAAACAAGTTTTAAATGTTATTTCATGTGTAATTCGAACCCTGTACTTTTCGAGCCAATGTCACAGCTATTGTTGTTGTTTGTAATTATAATAAGAACTAACCACCGTCGTTTCTTTGTGCGCGTAGTCCCACAGTGACCCCAAGGTCATCACAGAACTGGGCAGCTTCTGCTACCTTCAAGCTTTTGGTTATAAACAAAAATAATTTATCTAACGAAACATTTTGATTGCTATGTCACCATGATCGCTATGACATACGATTCATTTTGACATGAAATGTTTATAATTTATTACGCATGTTATTTTTTAAGGCACAATCACATAAGTTGAGATTTTAAAAAACTTTTTCTTGATACTGATAGCGGTGTAGCCGTAGTATATGCTTTAAATATTTACAGATATTTATAAATTAACTTTAAGTGATTGTAGTCGTGTAGTCCCAGTTTACGTTTCTGCTCACGAAGGGAATGCTAAAACCTTTTAAATTTACTGCATAACATACAAAAAATATAAGACTTTACACAGTCAAAGCTATTTTGATTTCATATATAAACATAAAACTAATAGAATAAACTATAAGAAAGCCAAAATAACGGTACTAGAATTTATTTTCATAGGTGTAAATATTTGTGTATTTTTTTCTCAGATTCTCAAAGTATCTTTCCATCTTTGGCGCCGAGTTTTCCAGCTTGACACAGCCCGGGGAACTGCGAACTCGAACAGGAACACCTTGTAGCCTATTGAATAAACAATATTTACTATTTATTTCCCAAATCCACGCAAAAAGAAAAAGAAACGAATCCTTTACAAGAAATCTTTCTTAGTTGTTAATTATTTTTTAATGCTTAGAGGTTATATTTTTTTATGTATAATTACATTATTTATTACACAATTACTTAATAAAAACCACAGATATTACAGAGTATATTCTTTTATAATGTAAAAAAAAAAAGAATTTGCATTTGCACTTTGGTCTAATCGTAGGTATTGACTTGAGCAATCTCGTTGGCTCACACAACTTACGGAATTGATTTTCATTTAAATAATTAACTCTAAGCGACTATTAGAATAGTCAAGACTATCTGTTAATTGCATAAAGGTCCTTTAGAATTGGTTCAATTTTTATTTAAAACAGACTTAACTTGCCAATTGACAGGCTTATCTTTGCATTTGAAGTTAAAAGTATGGTTCTACCAACATTGATATAGGTTCTGAGCTTCTCAATAGCGTCAGCAGTTGTTTCGCTCGACTGACTGACGAGCCGAGCTCGTAGTCCACTTTCTTTGCGCTCCAGCTCGTTGTCGCATCCGACTTCACTCCAGGACACCCGGCTGGCAGCTCGGCTGACTTCCAGCGGTGTTCTTTTGGGAGTTGGGCTCTCACTCTAGTTAACAAACTCGGCCTGAAGTTACTCATTTTTGTTATCACGTCTATTAATGAATAGTGCTACAAGACTGTTTCTATAGGAAATTAGAGATGCTACATAGTTTAATAGCTTTCCTAAGAAATGTAGCTACCATACTAAGAAGGATTTACGTACTGTGACACTGTCAGTCCGAGCTTTGCGTAGCAGCGTAACCGTTGCTGCGCGCACGCTACAATACTATACACGTACTACTAAAGGGTTTCGATTTCCGTGTGTGTGTCACTGTGGCGGCGTCGGTTCTCTACGTTATTCTATGCCTACTCTTCTACTTGCCCCTACATCTTTATCAAAGACGATATTACCTATTTACATGAAGTAGAAGGGGACAAATTTACGTGTGTGTTTCACTGTGATTCGGCGTCGACCCTGGCTGCACGTAGCCGCGCAATCGTTGTTGCGCGCACGCGACGAAGCTGTGCACTCTCCTCATGGTACGATGAATGCTCGCCGTTGCGCGCTCGTGCAGCTCCATTTGCCTGCCAGATAACGAACTTGTTTAGTCTTGTTCTATTTCTTTTAACAGTTACAGTACCAAGTCTGTTTCTTACAGGGTAAACAGAGTTAAGGCTCGATGGATGGAGTCGTGAGTTATCATTGTCCCTAACATTGCCCCTAGCAGTAACTTACTCTGTAATTACACTATTATCTAAGGTAATAAACAAATATCAGTTAAAAAGAATATTTAAAATGTAAATCGGAATATTACCAACCACTGCTCCAAATACGGCATGTTGAACCTAGTGCAGTAGTGTTTCCGCACATAGTCCGCGTAGCACAATGACAGGAACCAGCAGACGGTTATGTGGATCTGGGGCTGCTGCTGGCGGAGGAACTTCGTCAGAGGTCCCAGTGGCACCACCTCCTGGCCGCCGAGTAAACCAGCGGTGGTCATTTCGAGAAGGATGTTAGGGCTCTGTGTATATTTCAATAAATAAAACAAATAAGCAGCGTCTGATTGTAATTCAAAAAAGAATGGGCATTGAGTGCATATTGTTTTATTCACACTTTTCCACCAAAAATTTTTGTTCCTTTTCTGTACGCTGAAATACGACATTAGATATTTGCACTAATACTTGCTAAAGATAGTTGTGACCTAGTAAACGATAACTTTTATATATAGTCTAGAAAGCTTATTTTTCATGTAAGACGGAGGCAAACGAGCCGTCCTCCCCATATGGGGAGGGTGGGCGCTTTCTTTTAAAGGGCAAGTTGGGTCTCCGGCTCTCCCACACACCGAACGGAGCATGGCGGTTCAGTATTATCTAATACTTTGTAATTGGCATTTGTAATAAGAACAACTTGAAGCAAAAATAATTGCAGTCGACGTACATAGATGCCTATCATACTCAGAAGTTGTAAGCGCTATCTTGTAGCGAGTGTGCGCTGTAGCGTGAACCTGGGACAAACTACGAGATAAATATAATCACAAGTTATTTATAATTAAATGAAACAGTTATAGTAGTTTAGACCAACGCCTGATTGGCGGCTATCAGCCGCCATGCTCCGTCCGGTGAGTGGGCTTTTTAAATGCCGGCAATGCTTCTGTGACCCCGCGGGTGTTGCAGTTGTCTATGGGCGGCAGTGATCACTTAATATCACGTGGCCCGCCTGCTCACCTGCCTCCCTCTTACATAAAAACAAAAAAAGGTACACAAACATGAAAAAAGACAGCCTGTGAAATGAGTAACTATAAACTTACGTCTCTTATAAGTGTGTCCAGGTAATATTGAAAGAACCTCATTGTGCACACCCACAGGTGGATCATTAGCGCCAGCATTCCCAACACCATGGTGGACTGAAATAACAAAATTACATACGTGTGACTTGATAACGTGCGTAGAAAATATTTTCATTTTTTTAAAATAGATTTCAAATATAGATTTTCGACCAGTATACAATTATACATGTACTCCAAGGTGTTCAAAGTCGGATCTTCTTAATTGTTTAAATACTATGTATATTGGCAAACAGGCATGCGGTCTTCTTGACGGAAAATTATTTCTACTACCTTTTGTTTATTTATTGGCGCACATAACAGTATTACAATATGGTTAATTGTAAAACCAAAATTGGTTACACACAGCATTAACCACGTTGGTCCAACAACAAAACAAACTGCCACTTTGGCCAGCTGATTCACTTGTCGATTTTTTTATTAACGAAGGAGGCAGACGAGCAGGCATGTCACGTGATGTTAAGTGATCACCGCCACCCAAGGACATCTGCAACACCCGGGAAGCATTGGCGGCCTTTGAGGGATTTGTACGATTCTGATAAACCTTTTGGAATCTCAATCTTAAATACATATATGTGTACGTATTTATACATTTCTAAAGATATTTTTATAGAATTCTAACGATTAAAGTCTTCTCCATGGATGAGACTTGCGCGTGGTCCCCGTGGATGAAAATGGTGGCTTCTAACTCGTTGTATAGGAACAATGCGGCGGCGCTCGCGAACACCGCCGTGGGACCCACCCCCCACACCTCTCCGTTGCAGCTTAGCCATCTCGTCAAAGATTCCAAGTGAGAGTCGCACAGATTCTGTAAGAAGAATGTGAAGTACGAGTTGAATCCCGCATCCTTGACTACAGAGAGGAACACCGAAGGTTGAGTTTGCTGCTTTGTTCGAGTTTCCTTCGGCATTTTAACTGTAAACTTTACCTAGGGCGGAGACCTGGTGACCTGAAATACAGGCTCTGCCTAGCTTGGGCACCAGTCTCCCACACCTGTTTATAACAATTTATAGTGTGCCCCTAGTAGTATAATTGTTGTACTGTATAATTATTTTTAGTTTCCTTATGATTAATTTAACCATTATAAACATTGTTATTCTGTGGGAGAAAAATAAATAAATTTATTATTATTATTTCTTCTCAGCAGTGGTCGTTCCGAAATGCTGGTAGTCTTAGGTTTTTTTTAAAAATATGTATTTATGATTTTTTTTTCTCTTTTACTTTATACTGCGCCTATATTTTCTTTTTATTTCCTTCACCCAAAGGTTGGCTGGAAGAGTTCGCTTTAGTGATAAGTCCGCCTTTGTACCAATTACTTCTTGTTTTGTATTGTTTTTGTTACGTGTATTAATTCTTGTACAATAAAGAGTATTGTATTGTATTGTAGTCTGTAGTTTAATAGTGGTGAATTTGCAATTTTGGGTTAATCGATGTATTGTTCAATATTCATACTATTTTATCATATTTGGTGGAGAAGAGAAGGATATTTAAACTGCAAACTTTATTAGCCATAGTTAAATGAAGCCTAAGAATAGCATAACTAAAGAGGGGATTACTTTAACGTTTTTCCAGCAAATTTTGTTGGAAAGAACCTAGATGAATTATTACATAAAAACTAAAACAATATTTAAATTTTGTGTTGGTATCAGATTACGATAAGGCTATGGAGTAAATGTATTGAGTAAAGTGACAATAGTTCGAGTGTTTTTTAACTTACCCACCAATACGACTCGTCCTCGATCATGAAGAGAAAATTTACGTTTCCACCTCCAAATTGTTGAAGGATTCCGCGACAAAAAACGCTGTTATCATCACAATCACTGAACCCAAAGCCAATAACAGTTTTGTTGATAAAGAAAATGTGTCTTTTCTAAGATATTCAATTACGTTAAACGACATGGCTTAATCATTGGTTAGATTTTTTAGTAATCATGGTAGAATAAATTATACTAAGATTTTGTACGCCTTAAATATATAGTAAGCAGGACCTACTAGATTTTTGGAATGTCAAGTTTTATGTAGTTATTGAAAATGTGTATGAGATAAAATAATACGATGACGATATTATAATACAACAGTTATACAATGTAGTTCTCTGCTTAGTTTCAATGGTAATAATTAAGCATTAATTATTTCTATAGTTGTGTGAAATTAATGAACTTCATAGGTAGTAAGAAACTAAAATATATGATAGCATGGTATGATAGCATTTTTTTGCTTATCTCTGATGAAAAGTCATCCGATATGAATCCATACTGATATTAAAATGAAACAAATTTAACGGATTTCGCGTAAACCATACTCATATTATAAAGAGAAAGATACGTATATTATTGAAATGAAACAAATTTAACGGATTTTATCTCGGTTTAATCACTACACACTAAGGAATTTTATACTGTTTTAAGTTAACTATGTCTATGTGTAACTATTTATTGAGTGTAGTGTGTAGTGATTAAACCGCAATAAAATGCGTTAAATTTGTTTCATTTCAATGTCTAATATTCGCGTAAACTTAAGAAATACGTGTATTAGTTTGCTTTGTAATGACCAAACTCAAAAAATACTGGAACAATTTTGATGAATTTGTCATAAATCTAGACTAGACCTTCTGGAGTAACATATGCTATTGTGTACGTGATTTGTTGATGTTTTTTATATACACTTACACAACTAGCATTGAAGCTTACGGATTTCCCCGCCATATAACCACTGGTCACCCAACGGTATAAACTCCTTCTTATTCATTTTGAGTCATTTTATCAATTCATTTATTTTATTCATACATAAAATTTAGAATTACAAACGAACCGGGCGTGTTTTTATAGTTTTGATATTTTTCAGTTAAACTGATAGTGACTTGTGGCTTTGAAAATGTCATTTTCCTAGACATAGGAGGAAAAGTTTGCTTATGGGAAGTTTTATGTAGAATTTTTAGTCTTTGGTGGGCTGTCGATTAAACTACAGATTTAGATATAGTATCACTTTTTTTTTCATTTTATCATTTACGGAGTAGACAGAACACTTACAAAATGGTGGGCTTATTGGTGGGATGAATATTCAAAAATTGTTAGCCCACCACCAATTCCGGTTTCAAAGCTCTTTTCCCCTTAATTGACTTTTACAGTCTACGCGGGAAGAGAAGCAGCTGGTGTATTCTACGTTTTTATTTCGCACCCAGACCATGATGATAAAAATATCTGCTAACAATCTTTTTAAACTTTTAAAAGAACTAACATTCAACAAGGAGATAGGATTATTTAATATTTATCTAACAATTGCTTGATATAACAACCGAACTCGACGCGTGCAAAGTCGTGTACTAACTACTAGCCTTCCAGTAATGAAATAAAATTTGATTACCATATAATGAAACGAGCTGCCTGGGGAAAGTTAACGAGAAGGTAAATAAAACAACACATTATTTTGAAATGACTAGACCGATCTGCAATGGCTGATACAGTCCAGATCTAGGCATTTATTACTATATTAATTATAATCTAAACACAAAGTACACGATCGATTACATTTGTCACAAACATTTAAGTTTAATATTACCGACATACAGTCATTTATAGATCCCGTATATGTATATATTTATTAGGAGTATATATACATATATTAAGATTTTGGTCTCTATGGTTAATTCCATTTTTGTCTCACTTCATTACTAACTCCACTCAACGCTTTTTTTTGTTTTAATATTGTAGCGTAAGGATTTATACGAAGATTAAGGCATATTATAATGTAATGAGTGTTAGATATGTAAGTCTAACACTTATTACATCATTTGTAAATTAACGCTAATGAAGGAGTATAAACATTAAACTCCTATCATTTAAATAAATGAATAAAATAAATAAAAAACAAATACCTATATAGGGACAAATCACACAAATTGAGTTAGCCCCAAACTAAGTTCGAGACTTGTATTATGGGATACTAACTCAAAGAGATAAATATCCAAGTCCCAGGCCAATCAAAAATATCGGTCAAGCACGTTAACCGGTACACCACGGAGGTCGTTCAGGAATAAGTATAATAAAAGAAAAAATTATATCAAAAACAATGTAACATGATGATGATTATATATAATATAAGATAATTATGATAAGCCTCTGTGCGTTTTATTTATATCAGGCTCTATAAGACTGTACGTCCGTGTAACCAACACCAAAACTACGATTTAGTTCATATAATATTACGACAATAAATTAATACTTTCTACACACAACGTAAACATTCAAAAAATAAATTCAAAAGTACTATATCATTAAAATATTACATATACATATATCATAGACTCTGTGGGTATATGAACTACATTTTTTCTTATTTTTTTTTATAAAAACATTTAACCTCCTACACGCTACTAAATATTCCTTTTGAACACGCTAAAATATTTGTTTATATACTTTTAGTTTCTACCGATTAAAGCACAATTCTAAAAATCACATAAGTAACATGTTTTCTAAGTTTTGGAATATATTATATGAATATTTATTTATATAATAGGGTAGATATTACCATGTTGAGTTTGGTAGTCCAGTACATATAAGAATACTGACGCCTCTACACTAAGTACGTTAAGACTACGTCAAAAGATAATTTAAATTTATTTAATGCCTTTAATTTAATTAGTTATGTTTTCTATTTGATAAATAGCTTTAGAGATACTCTTATAATCATATTTTTATCATAATTTTATAGAACATAGCTTTTTAATTCTATGGATAAATAATCGAATAAAGGTTTATCAATAAAACTTTAATTTACATACTTATATCCAAAGTTACTTATTTGCTATAAGTTCAGGTCATTCAGGTATCAAAATATAAAATAATTGTCTCGTGAAACGTAAAATAAGTACATAAATTGTAATAATTTTTTCAATATGAAATTTAAAGAAATAAGCAATATTCTACTTTCAAATCCTATTAATTATAATTTAATCATTAAGGTAAAAGTCGTTAGACTCGAAAATAATCAGGTGTATGGAGAAATAAATTTTTTCTTAAAAAATAAATCCCTTGCAATAAATGTATGAGTCTTGATAGTTGAAATAAAGAATTTATTATTATATTATTATAATATATTATTAAGAAAACAGTATTTCTTAACT
>JADGIL010019531.1:0-13206 GCA_020352625.1 Cactoblastis cactorum
AGGCCAAACAGAAAAATACAATTTTCCATCATGACCTGACCGCGTTTCGAACCTGGTTCCTGGTTGGAACCTCTTGGTTGAGAGACCACTACGCCAACGAGAAATATTCACAATAGTAAGTTACGCGCGGACAAATCGCGCCCATGTGCTAGTAAAAATATATTTGGGTCGTAAAAATAAACAATACCAATAAATAAACATATCTAATCTTAGCAATGTGTGCGGGTGTCTGTAGCACGATGTCTCAACAATCTCAAACAACAGCTTTTATGACTCCAAAACTGATACCAAATTGTTATGTTTGGTTAAGTTATAGCTTATATGGGTTCTTTAAAACTATTCTCATTTTTCATGTGCTCATTTTTGTACCGTAAATTTAGTTATATTTACAACTAATGACGGTTTTTTTTCATACAAATCCCTTTGATATAATACCATTTGTTCTCAAGATATCTAATTTGAGTAGTATTTGCAGAATGGCATTTTGAGAAATATAACCAACGTCCCGTGGTTCATAACAAATGTCGAAATACATGATGCTCTACAGATCAACACTGTGAAGGAGGAGATAAGGCTCTCTGCTGTACGCTACGAGAACCGGCTCTCTAATCATCCCAATGAGCTAGCATGTGAACTGATGAACATCAGCTACAGTAAACGACTGAAGCGACATGATATTCAGGACCTAGATTCCAGATATTGAGAAAGGATGCAACCACTGGGGAGCGCCTTTGAACTGTCATAGCCATCATCAAATCTGCTAAAAGTCAATAAAGACTGATCGCCGATAACATGACAAAACAAAAAAAAAAATAGTAGTTGTCATGTACTCTGATTAAAAGAAGGATGGACGGAAAATAATTAAGGAAGGCTTTTCTTCATTTGTGGAGAATAAATTGCTATGAAAAATCTCAAATGGAACAAGTCCTTTTTGCTAGCTTATGTCCTCTAAGGGAGAATACACGTTCTTCTTATTCATTACAAGATCATAGTGTAACTTCGCATAGAATGACTACCAACACCAAACGTGCTTGTTACAACCCTAACCACAGACACATGAATTTCTACCTTATTATCTTTGGATTAAAGTCTAATCTCCAATGGCACAAATGGAACAGTTACCCCGTGATGTAACGATTGAAATTTTGATCTTACGCAATCGGAAATAAAGTTGTATATCCAAAAGCTCGTGTAGAACAGTTATAGGACTTAGATTTATTCGCTTGTACGTGACCGACGTATTATAACGTTATTTATTTATTGATAGCGAGGATGTGTGTGATTGTGAACAAAGGAAATAAGCAGAGAAAATGATACGAGAATTTATGTGGTCTAGAGGTTGGCTTGAGGACCGGCGGTTGTAGGTTTGAATCTCACTGTATATTTACCTAAGGAGTTTTTGAAAGAATCTTAATTTTTAGCAAAATATGTCACTATCATTCTCATCTTGTATCTCTTTCGTTATATGTTGTCTTTTCAATATTCTCCTTAATCCTGTTTCTCCATATGTTGTTCAATAATTTAATCTTATACTAGGTAAATATAGCCTTACACAAGGTAATTTGAACCGTTCGTGAAAGATCGAAGAACAAAGAAAGATAGAAAATATTAGAAAATAAAGCTGATACAACTCCTTCGGGCCTACTTAAGTCTATAAATCACAAAATCACAATCAATTACTCGCTAGATAGATTATATAATCAATCTAGCGAGATTGACATAGCTATCGAAAAAATAGAGATATGTATGTGCCATTCTGCTTATACAGTTCCACTATTAGTGGAACTTAAGTTCCACTATTAGTGGAACTGTAGTTTATTCTATAAGAAAAAACTCAAAAACTACTGGTCCGATTTTGATGAAATTAGGCACAGATATGGAATAGACCTTCTAGCGTAATAAAGGCTACTTTTTAAACTGGAACTTCCATAGTAATAAGTGTAGATGAAACCGTGGGACGGTTACTAGTTTACAGATAAATGGTACTGGTAAAATCGGATATCCCTTGCGTGCAGAAAACAAAATAATTTACTAAGTTAAATAATCAGATAGTCTTCATAAATGGTGATTAAAGCCACAATCGACTACAATTTGGTTCTAACCGCTAATATATTTTCATAATCTCCCAATTTAGCTCCATCTCTCTCGCTCTTAGGGCACTGCCCCGGGTGCAACACGTATGCACTATGACCTAGTTCTCCAATGCTGCTATTATTGCAGGTAGTTTGTCTCTATTACCTCTCCGTATTTGCGAGAACTTTTAACTAAGTTAGAAATGCATTTGTTGCTGAATTATCACCTAATTTTGAGGTTATGAGAAAGATTAGATTATATATCAGTTAGTTATAGGCGGGGAAAAACCTATTTTTAAATTAGGAAAGTGATGAGAATATTGAAAGAAGTCTTTATTAACGAAGTTATAAAAGCTTATAAATTTAATTTATTTTATTTAAATTAGATAATAATGATGTCCCGTAGGAAAATATAGCCCATATCACTTTCTAGCTCTTTAACTAAATACCACACAAATAAGTTGTCAATACGCATACATGTTGTCTTGACAGGAAAAAATACACGATCACATTTAAAACACGAGATTCTACTTAGCGTAATGTTAACTTTTTTAAACAGTTCTCAGAAACGAAAATATATAATCAACAAATATTTTATTCCTCCATTATTATCGATCTAAATAAATATTTAATAAACAAGCTGCTCAGAAGAGTGAAAACATCAACAGTTTTTAAATTCAAACAAAAAGTTGCACAGCACTAACATAGATATATAGTCGGGGAGCCTGCACGCACTCGACACTACAAAATATGACGGCTTACAATCGCTAACTGGGTCAGGCGCTGTAGGGTTGTTGGGAAACAAAACACTGTGGGTGGGAAATTTTTTCCTAGTGAAAGGTACTTCCTGTTGCGAATACTTTTCACTTATATTAAGCTACATGCCATTATTAAGTTACACAGATAATGTTTGGTAAATATGACATGATTTTAGATGTCATTAAATTTAATAATATAAATTAACTTAAAAATGTTACTCATCACTTTTTTTAATTCACCTTGCTGATAAAAAGAAAATCAGTTTAACTGATCTATGAAATTTGGGTTAGATTTTTTTTTTATCAAGCTATTTAATTCATGCTAAATAAAAGATAAATTTTAGCTAGAGTTTTTATTTGTAGGTGCATTATTGCTTAATAGGCTTATGTCAAACACACATCCAAAAAGCATTTTTATTAATAAAATATTGAAGCCTTCATTTTAAATGATGCAAAAAGCGGTACATTATTTAAGTATTATTTCACAAGTTTTACATCTATAGGCGTCTACAATTAAGGCCTCTTGCAACTTTATATTTTTCTATTATAATTACTATAATATGTTAAAATTCCACTAATGGCAACCCTACGGTACACAAAGTAAGATCCGTTCTGCAGATGGTGATTATGAGATACAGAACCGTATGAAAACACGTGCCTTGGTATTTGAGAAAATATCGCATAATATGGGATCTGGGCAACACACTAACAAGATGTTGCAATGTTTTAAATGTTCATAAAAAAGTGTAGATCTCAAATATTAATTTACGCATACAAAGTCGCGGTTATGTGTAGTCTTACTTTTCTTGGATAATGATAATAGCTGGAAATTACATAAAAGATCTCAAAAAGGTCCATAAAATTGCATAATCAACAGTATTAAGCGTCCCCAAAATCAAGCAATCACAATTATAATTTCGTCGAATCGCGATAGACAGAGAGCTCGCAGATGGCTTAATCGGTTCTACTTAAATGCACAATCCGATGGTCGGGCAAATGTCTCATGAAAGAGGATTAAAGGTGAATCGAATGGAAATTAATTCGAGTATGAACAGACTCGGTATTATTTGGGTTCGAACGAATTTTCTGAGTGCGTACTTGTTATCAAATTATGTACTTTATATAATTTACTGATGTCGTATTATTAAGAGATTTTATTATTGTTTAGACTTGTAATTGATTNNAAAAAAATACTGCTAAATCAAAGTAATATACTTAAGCTGTATAAAAGTCAGCCAATTTCCTACATGCTAAATCCTGAACGTGAAATATGATTAGCAAACAAATAACATAGCTGCACTAGGTAATATGGAGCTTACAGAAGAATAGATTACATTTTTACAATCTTTTGCTGAATATTCTTGTACTTTTAAAAACCAAACAAAACCAGGGAAATCGCATCATTTTCAAGTCGTTTTCTTGCTTTTTTACCCTCCACGCACACGTTCGACAATTATGGATACTTCAAGCATCTCCTTTTTTGGAACTTCTGCAGAATACATTCATCGATAGAGAATTGGTTATGCATAAATAATAAAAAAATTAAGAAATTCACGTATATAAAACTATAGTCAAGTACATTTGTGTCCTCAATATTTTGTTTTGCAGCTATGTTCCTGCACTGTTCCGCCGTCCATTTTCAAAATTAAGGTCGGCAAAATTGTGAAGAGTTTTTGGGTGTTAGCTCTTAGGTTAATTTTGTACTAAATTATGTGTGCTTTGTAATATTCTTTGTTTTACTAACTACAATGCAGTAGGAAAAATGAAATTACATACAGAGATTATTTTTTATAATTACATTTTAAACAGTCTAATACAGATACGGTATCACGACTTTATCCCTTACAAAGTAGATAGAGTTTGACACTCGAAGGTCACGCTTAGCAGAATGGGGGGCTTATTCAAAATATTTGACGTAATCTCACACTTTCACGCCTCTTTTTGCGTCAGGGGTTAAAAATATAACTAAGAGCTCTCTCGATTAAGTAACCTTTCTAACAAAAAAGAATTCTCCTGTGACAACCCGGGTGTTGCGGGTGTCTATGGGCAGCGGTGATTACTTAACATCACGTGACCCGCCTGCTCGTTTGCCTCACTCTGCCAAAAAAAAATTATCCAAATCGGTTCACCCGTTTCAAAGCTTATAACACCCTTGTTTTTGTCGGGGGTTAACAAATATATTTATAGACGAGGTATAAAGGCCTTGTTTAGTTGGATTAATGACTTATAAATATATAATTCTAGATTATACAATATATAATGCGGATAATATCGGAGGCAAAATTAATATGATGCTTTTAATATCTTATCGAGTTGTGACGCCGTAAATCTTTTAATCTCCAATAAAAAATATAATCGAGTTAATATCTTCGCTATCACCCTGTATAGCGATATTCCGGTGGACATGAGTACTTATAGCCCATAAATTTTGTATAATAAAGATTCGTTTTGCCATTAGGGCGCGTCTATCAGCTGTACAGCTAACAGAAGAACAACTCGCCCAATTACGTTGGAAATCAGACTTTATTTCCACAGTATAAATGTGAAATTTGAGTAAGCTTCTATGCAGTTGACTGTATGTGCTGTTGTGTTGTATATTTATTAATACATTTTTTGTAAAAATTATAACATATAAGTATAATAAATATGACATGATTAAAAACTGCTAAGGCACATAGACAAGGTGTGATTTCAGTCAGAAATATTATAATTATATAAAAATCTTAACAGTCTTGTGTGCTCTTTTTATTTCCATTTTAAAGGGGGGTTTGCAATTAAGTAGGAAGAAGGCCGCCAAGAATGACTCCCTTACCTATTCCTATTAGTAAAGAAAATTAAATCCATTATTTTCATTATAATTTTGAATACAAAATTGTCACTTATCATCTATATTTGAACTCTAAATGACTCCATATTGTAGATTATTCCTGACATCTAGAAAAAAAACAGAAGCTCATAATGGGAACTTAACTGCGCGCACGCGTCTCTCTGGTTCCATCAAAAGAAAGATATTTATTGATTGGGGGAATAGTTCGCACGGGTTCCATTCAACTACTTTTTTTTGCAATTTATGACTAGATAGTGATTTTGTAGAACAGGAATTTTGTAGAACAGAATGTGTCTTCATATCCGATCTACCATTAGAAAGATAAAAATATATTTCTTTAACGATTAATATTTAGTATTGAACTATTGATACTTTTAGCTTTGCCTTATGATTTATAAAAAAAAAATTAAACATACATAATACAAAAGTTTTCAATTTTAGAATCGCCTTACAATGCAAATGTCTATCTAAATCTGTAAGGTTTGATTGATATTTTTTTTTACTCTATAATGTTCTTCGTATAGTTCTAAATTCAAATTCAGAATATCAAGATCCTGGCCAAAATACAGATATAAATAAAATAAAAGTTCATAAAATACCTCCTAGAAAAATGTTCTATATTTAAAATTACATATTTTCTTTCACATCCAATTAAAAATAACTGGCAACTAAAAATATAATTCATTAATACAGATAACTTAATGGAAAATATAATATTACTGGCTGTTTAGGGTTTATGTATGGTTATGTTAATTAATACTGCTTTTGCTGTTTTAGTTCTCGTATTAGTTAGTAATAAAACTTTACTATTATGCATCTTTAGACTATAATTCAAGGGCTGAAACACTGATAATGAATTCGTATAATCCACCACGTTTCATAAATTGTTACTGATTCTTGTTTTATTTGTTTATTTTTTATAAAGTCAGACGTTTGTTTTGTGCGTAAATGAAATTAAAAATCTAATTTTTTAAATAATGGATTTTTTGAGAAAAGTTGTAGACGATACAACTTTTTTTTTAAATGATTTTTTATATTATAGAAAATATTTTCAATATCACAAAGTGTAGAAGTTTCTATACTCACATTATTTCTCATGTTTCCTTTCGTTCAAACAAAAATAAATAAATAAAAACAGCACTGGCCAGTTTACATAGCAAAATAATTAAAAATAAAAGGTTGTCGACCGATATAATTTAAACATCGAACAACGCAAGGGCGCAGCCGATGAATCACAAGTTTATCCTATGTTTCGCGCGTCCCACACTAGGGGGAGACAAAAACTTGGACCGTAGCCCTTAATAAAGAGCCTATTGTCCTCCCCCCATATTTATTTCAGAGATAGATAATCTTTTATTATTCGCTGTCAAAATTTATGGCTGGGCCGTCGAATTTCATTTGTCATTTGACGTGCATTGTAAGTTTTCTTTTGTACTTGCACGATATTTTCGATTCGGAATCGATAGTGATGTGCTTATATGGTGTTGGTGTATGTATGGGTGAAATCGAGTGCAATGAAAGAATTGCTGGTTTAATGTTTATCGATGTAATGTTTATTGGATTGTGTGTACTGCTACCTAGTTAAATTTTAATGATACCAACTGACCCGTGCCCACTTCGATGGGCATTAATTACAAAAACACACATTTAAACATTACCTCTAAATACATATAGGGCGTATCATTTCAAATCTATAGTTTAATTTATAGAATTTGAATTACTGCGGTATGGAGCCTGCTGCTTGCTTTTTTAGCTTGCAGCATGAATTGGCCGGCTCGTCCGGGGAAGTACCACACTCCTACAGAAGACCGACGCCTGAATGGCGGCTATCAGCCATCATGCTCCGTCCGATGAGTGGGAGAGCCGGAGGCCCAACTTCCCCGGTTTTTTTAGACCGGCAACGCTTCTGTAACTCCGCGGGGGTTGCAGTTGTCTATGGGCGGCGGTAATCACTTAAAATCGCGTGACCCGCTTGTTCGTATGCCTCCCTATGACATAAAAAAAAATCTATTTTATATAAAATATTCGTTTATGACTAAATCTGTTTCAAACTATAACTTAAATGGGCTGTTAGATCTAGTTTTTAGCTCCATTGATTCTAGACATTTGTGCGTCACAATGCGTAACTATTTGGCTCCAGACCAAATAGTTCCAGACAGACGAAGTTACTGCTAAAACTTATTTTTTTCTATGTAATTGTAACGCTATGTTAAAGAAAGAACTGGCAATTTATTGGTTTGAAAACATGTTTTTATTCTATATTAGGCTTTACTGCTTGGCGAAATTGTGTAGTCTAGACCTAATCAAATAGAAAAGTCTAGACTTTTGCCGCCGCAATAGTGACGCTTTAGTATGTGTGTGTGTGTGTGTCATCGTAGCTCTCCAACGGATGAACCATACCATTCGAGGGATAAACCGATTTCGATGCAAACCAGCAGGCGAGTCACGAGATATCAAGTGATCACCGCCGCCCATAGACAACTGCAACACCTGTGGGGTTACAGAAGCGTTGCCGGCCTATTAAAAAATCTCCGAAATCTTGGAGGAAGCCTTGGAGAGAGTGGAAGAGCCGGAGGCCCAACTTGGGGAGTTGGGCCTCCGGCTCTCCCACTCACCGGACGAAGCATGGCGGCTGATAGCCGCCATTCAGGTGTCGGTCTTCTGTGGGAGTGTGGTACTTCCCCGGACGAACCGGCTCAATTCATGCTGCAGGCTAACAAAGCAAGCAGCAGGCTCCACACCACTACAAGTAGTGGCTCCATACCACAAAAAAAGCGTAGTTTTAAAAATCTAAGTATACATAGAGACAGCGGAAATTGACTTTGTTTTATACTAGTGATTATCATATATCTACTGTCTCAAAAAGGTTTCATGAATTTACAAATATAGCTTTTAATTACACCTCACAATCGCGGTACAAACTAGTTAAAACCATCGATTCAAGTATCGAGTTTATGACTCAAAAACACTTAATCGATAACCAACCAGTTATCGATTTACAGAATGCAGTTTTATGACTGCAATCGATCGATTCGCGATTTGAATTACGGGCGTACGAATTAAGTGTGGCGACTCCCATTTTATGTCGTTTTTATTGTATTAGCAATTATTCGATTAGGATGCAATTATCGATAAATAATCAATCTGGAATCGAGTTGCTTTTCTATTTTAGATTCGATTGTTTTGTTAATAGTGTGATATTTTGACTGTACATTTTTATATTTAGGTGGATCTAATTTTGGCCATATTTGTCAGATTAAGATTTTACATTAAAGCTATTTGGTGAGTAATTGTCATCTAAAATTATATAAATTTTTAATGTTTTTATATTTTGCATATCAAGTTTTGGTCAAAATGTCAGAGCTTACTAATAGATATTTTTAAATACACAACTATTTGTTATACGGTTTACACAATGATTCTATTATTTATTTTAGCAAAATCGGAGTTAGTCGCTTTTTAATTTAGCAAGCGAAGCGAGCTTACACTGTCCTACAACAGCACATTTTTATGTTTCACGTTATCACATTTTTAAAGGTAACATATAAATAAAAAAGCGTCGTAATTTAAATAGGGCACATATAACATTTTCAATAATTTTTTTAGAAATTTCAAGCCCAACGAAGTCGGCACGGGTCGGCTAGTAAAGAATAAAGAGGGGAAAATTGCCAAGGACGAGTCTGACTCGAGTTTGAAAAGTTCCGTAATTAGGCGAAAGCTTTTTTCTGATCCCAAAATAAGAAAAAAAAATGTTAGCTGTGCCTGTATGTGTGTGTAATGAGTGCTGTATTTGTTACGATTGCAGAATTGTTTAATATAGGTACTTATACAGACAGAAACTGTAACATGAGACGTGTATACTCATTAAGTACCTCTCACTCCTTGATTATATGCAGACCGTAAAAAATTCGCATAATCTGAGCCATTGTTATTAGAAATTATTGCGCATTAAACATTTTATGAGCTCAGGAACTACCTTCGGAAATGAGCTGGTCTTTTTATTTAACCCGCTGGCGCAAAAAGAGGGTGTTGTAAGTTTGACGTCAATGTCTGTGGATGATATGTCTCTAACGGATGGACGGATTAAAATCCGTACATCCGTTTGAGACAAATGCGATTATTTCATTCGAAAGCTTCCTTGCTGTAGTCTATATGTTTTGTGATAATTGGCTCAACTATTTAAAGAAAATTTGAAAATGCGGTTTGATTTTTTAAAAATCTAAATAGGCGGTTTATATAATCAACCTTCAAATGAAATAAAAAAAATTATTCAAGAAATTAGATCTTCAAAGGCACTTTTTTACATCAATATTCAAAAAACATTTATGTCTTAATCAAGCTACAGACTACCAGCATTTCAGAACAAACCATTGCTGAAAAGAAAATAGAAATGCCGAAATAAACTCGAGTAGTTTTTGTCCCTATTGTGCCGAAAGGGCTCCATTATCCAAATTTCTATAATATTTCCAATATGTTATACAAATCAAATAGAATAAAATAAAAACGAGTTTAGATTGTGATCGAGTGACCATAATATAAAAAAAAAATAACTTTTGCCCACTGCTTCGCTCGCGTTGAATTCGGAAGACATAGGGGAATAGAAAAAGACAAAAAGTTACCTATGTCACTCTCCAGCAACTATCTCCACATAAAAAATCGCA
Source organism: Cactoblastis cactorum (assembly GCA_020352625.1). Taxonomy (NCBI): domain Eukaryota; kingdom Metazoa; phylum Arthropoda; class Insecta; order Lepidoptera; family Pyralidae; genus Cactoblastis; species Cactoblastis cactorum. The sequence goes on from JADGIL010019531.1 coordinate 10,319, forward strand.
CTAATCTGTTGCTCCGTTTTGACTGAAAGACAGACAAACAAACACAGTTTTACATTTATAATATTAGTATAATAATATTCCCGTACGAAGCCGGGGCGGGTCGCTAGTTAGTCACTATGATATTGTAGGACAAGTAGGTGGATTAGTATTACAAAATATCCATTAACAAATAACTTGTAATTGCTACGCCTACGACCACTTGTATTGGTTGCGACATACAACGTACTGACAAACCAACAAACAAAACCTTATAAATAAAGAACGTTGAATTGAATACCACACGTTAGTCTCAATATGAGTTTTTCTATAGTTATCAATCTACTAGCTTTTGTCGAAGGCTTCCCTCGCGATAAATACAATAAAAAAATTGCCTATGTCACTGTCCAATTCTTCAACTATCTCCCCATAAAAAATCACACTAATCTGTTGCAACGTTTTTTTGTAAAAGACGGACAAACTAACACACTTTCACATTTATAATATTAGTATGTATACTTATCAAGCAGCAACGCGCAATTTTTTTAGGGCTCGTGATTAGGGTTCCGTACCCTAAGGGTATAAACGGGATGTCCGTCACCACTCTCAATCTCATGAACCGTGATAGCTAGCCAGTTGAAATCACAGATAATGTATTTCTATAGCCGCCGTGACAAAAAACTCTAAAAACAGAACTGAAAGACTGTTTAGCTCTCACACAACACACGTGATTATTTTGCCGTTCTTTATAGATAACTAGCGACCCGCTCTGGCTTTGCACGAGTTTAAAAATCTTCCTTGTGAATCACCATCTCTTTAAAAAAACTCGCTTCAAAATATGTTGCCAAGTTATAAATATCTAAGCTTACATAAAGACAGCGAAAAGCGAGCCATGTTTTATGCTATGTAGTGGTGATACGGAACCCTTTAAACTCGAGCCAGACTCGCCCTTGGCTGTTTTTTTATCATTTGTAAGAATCTTAGATAATGTTAGATCATTACGAAAACATAGAGATTTTTAAAAACGGCATGAAAAGATTGTTATTAGAGATTGTTATTCATGATCGGCAACCCCTGGCGGTAACCACTTTCTACCAGGAGAGTCTCATGTCTGTTTTATGTATAAACTGGCGACCCGCCACGGCTTTGCACATAGTTTAATAACCTTCCTTGTACCACTCTATCTATTTAAAAAAACCGCATCAAAATACGATGCGTAGTTTTAAAGATCTAAACAGACATAGAGACAGACATCGGAAAAAGACTTTGGCTTTATATTATGTAGTGAATAGTCATAACAAATTATCTACACCTCGCCAAACATGAAAACAAGATATAAGCATAAATCAATACTTAAAAGGATTTCAAATGAAAAATTACAAAACGTGCGAAAATGTTTGGCATCTGTGAATGTATCTACATTTAATTAAATTTCAACCCTATATATAATTCAACAGGGTTTATATTAGCTCGTAGAGAACCTCGTTAGCATAAGAGCCATAGAGTAGGTATTCTTGGTACCAGTAAATCAAACACCTTTTACAGAGCGCGCACTTAAACACCGTAGTGATTTATACTGTGGCAGGTATGTAAATGTTGAATGGGAAAATGGGTTTTAGTCCAGACTATTTTAATGTCAAAGTAGAGTGCATTAATTATGTGATTTGAACCATAATTTCTAGCTGTCGATTTTAATGTGTGTGTGTTTTAGATTAGTTATATAAGAGATATAATTTGAATTGTACAGTCTGCTGTCAAATTTCTTGCACGGGTCTCTATGCTATGGTAACAGTGGTGGATTTGAATAAATGTGGGTAAGTTAATATGCTGTTGAACGTACTATTATTTTTTAATTTTTAATATTCCACGTATACATAACTTAAACAGGATACCCAGCTTATCAGCATAATTATTACAATGGGTGGTCTTAGTAATCAGATTACAGACGATTGTGTAACATAAACGGTCCATACCACGTTAGATTACCAAGAATTGTCGATATATGATCGCGTGCAATGATTGCATTGACGTCGTAACTGCACATAACTTTGTAAACTTACCTTAGAGATTTATATAGCTCTACATATAGATTAAAATAAAAATTTACAAGAAAAGCCGATGACGACGACCGATGCATGAAAAGATTAGTGAAGTAGAGGTAGGAAGGTAGATCTCAGGACCGTAGTGAGTGGAAGAATGTAGTCTCTCTCTGACACTATGAGAAAAAGGCGTGATCATACAATGTATATTTAAAAAAGCAACTTAAAGTGACTTGATAGTTATTACAATATGCAATATGGCTTGGTATATACATATATACTACATAGGAATATTCCAGAAAAAATATATTTAAAAAGAAATATAGACATCATTTGTAGGGCATTACGCCAAAACGATTTTTATCATATAATTTTTCAGCTGTCTGTATGTATGTTTCACGCTTAAAACTACTAGATGAAATTTGATTGACTGGGTATGCAATTTGTAATGTTATGTTTAGTAAATTATTGTTTTCGTTTATTTTAAAGTTTAATACATGTATTTACTAAATATATTATTGCATTTTCTAATATAATTCATTTAAACTGTACAATCATAACTCACAAGCAAACATGTCTCAGTGGAATAATTTAGAAATCACGTTACAATAATCCTTTGTTAAGTTGACAGTACACATCAAAATATTCGCTGAATATTAGCCAAAATACTTGAGCTTCATTGCATAAATTTATTATTGGACTAGCTAATGCCCGCGACTTCGTCCGACAACTACTATATTATAATATCTTGTCAGCCCCTAGCTCGGTTACAATAAATATATCCCTCAGGAACCGTACATTTTTCTGGGATAAAAAGTAGCCTATCTTTTAATCTAGGTCATAGTCCATCGCTGTGACAAATTTTAACCAGAT
>JADGIL010019547.1:0-38473 GCA_020352625.1 Cactoblastis cactorum
ACAAATTACCATAACAACTCAATCAGTTGTGTAGTTCTAGTTTTAAATTTATTTTGCGCTTTCAGGTTTAAAATATTCATAATATTTTATTTATTTGACATCTACTTTTGACGATGTACATTACAGAAAGACACACGCCCATTTTTCGGTCACATTTATAATTAAGTATATAACAAATTACCATAACAACTCAATCAGTTGTGTAGTTCTAGTATTAAATTTATTTTGCGCTTTCAGGTTTAAAATATTCATAATATTTTATTTATTTGACATCTTCTTTCAACAATGTACATTACCGAATTGGAATCGACAATTTATGACCGTAGATAAACATATCGATACTATAATTTTATCGACAGTCTCATCACACTTCACTGAAACCGTATCGGCGAAATCATTTATTGAAGTCACGCAAATTTGTTTGCTTATGTTTGATTGACGTTAACTAATTGCATCGCCTAATTTCTGTCTGTTTGTACTTTTAATTAGAAGTAAATATATATTTATATGTATATACGATAAGTTAACATACTATGCAAAGGAAATAAATAAATATATATACAAATAAATAAATAAATAAATTTAGTTAGCTCCAAAGTAGGGTTCAGATTTGTGTTATGAGATACTAACTCAATGGTAATATATTTTTATAACAAAACCACATATAAATAATCATTTAAGACCTATAAGAAAAAGACCATTGTCCATAATAACTTGACCGAGGATCGAACCCAGGACCTCGTGAGTAGCGGTCAAATACATTAGCCACGGAGGTCGTTTGTAAGTTTGAGACTTGGTATTTTACACCATTTGATACCTGGTTTATTCAGGGTTTTTTTTTTTATCTCGGAATTCGCAGGTAAAACCGCAAGAAGGTATTATATACATAAAGCGTATGTAATGTATTTATTAGTATAAAAGGAAGGTTTCATTTTTTTTATCTCTAAATATATATTTTTTCGCTTTGTAAGAGTGATAACACAGCACACCTCAAACCAATGTGTAATAGTTTTTGCCCGATTTTGAAGTACTTTTTAGTTTAAGATCAACTTGCTGCGAATCTGGCTCTGTCTACCTCGTAAGGGATAAAGAAGTGATTATCTGTTTTATCTTATACTAAAGTTTCCCTAATAATCATGATTAAGAAGAAAACAAACTGTTCACAAAGGAAGTTTATGTAAATCTTAATTTTCTTTGTATTTACTTGTTAGCGAAACGTTTTTTTAGCTCTCACGTAATTTTGTAAAATTTAATAACATTTGAAAACAGTTGCAAAGTTTCTATTTGAAACTTACACGGAACCCTCGGTGCTATATAACAAATGATATGTAAAGTACGGTGGTATGGTAAGTCATAATAACAATACCAAATATCACTAAAATCCGATCAGTTATTCAACAACAAACCTTTTGATCGCAATAAGTAATAATAAATACATAAATAATGAACAGTTTGCCAAATAAGCTCATTAGCACAAATCACTAATCAACTGTATTACGCGAACTAAACGTTGCAAATGTACTTCTGAATAATGAACGAGGAATAGAGGTTGGATACGTTGTTACAGAGTACGTAAGCGGATTGACAAGTAAATATGAGACAAAACATACTAATTGAATAAGCCTCAAACTTATGAGATTCAACTCAACGACACTATATTGTATGATAAATATATGTACATTTATATACATCCAAGACCAAAAAATATAATTTTCGATGATGACCTAATTGGGATTCAAACCCGGGACCTCTTGGTTCAGAGAAATTTAACACTGTCACAAGTCAAGTAGTTATAAAGAAAAAAATTATAAAATAACTTGAATAAAGTTTAAAATATACATCACTTTTTGTAAAATTACGATTGGCTAACTTTTGAAAACTTCAGCATTTCTCCTAGTTTTAAAACAGATAGTTTTACAAGTTTATTCTTTAAATTCTTTTAATCATACTTACGATGCATTATATCATATTATATTTGCACGTTCACGGTGCGACATCCATCAGTTATTGTCCAAAATGAATCTATAATTAGTATGCTGCTGTTAACTTGGAATCTAATGTTTAACATGCTTCCTAACATGTATACCTAAATAAGTATAGGTTTAAATTAGTACGGCAATATTTCAGTTCCAAAATTTAAGAGATTACACAAAGCAATTTCATGAAAATAACTTAATTACACAGAGTGTAAAAGTAAATTAACAAATAGTCGAATACAATTCTTAGTATATTTCAAGATTCTGAATCAATTGAATTGTTTATTGTGTTTACAATTGAGAGCCGTTCTCGGTTCAACTTGGTTCAACTTGGTGAAGTTTCCAAATTGATTGCTTTGTGTTAAAAGTTCGTCGCTGCGCGGTATCTGAAGAATCTGCTTCTACAGAAATAAAATAGAGAATAAAAGTGTATATTCTAAATAAAATTACCTTAAATTTCAATAGAAACCAGTACTCAAATCCTAAATTATCATTTTAATTGAGATCTTATAGATATTTTTTTCAACTTAAGTATATATTTATTAGCCCAGATAATTGGGATATGTTGTTTTATAATAAAAATAAAATAATTATGAAAGCCACCAAAACAAAGGAAGTATTTGAAGGAAATTATTTTTTTTTGTAATATGAATTTAATTAGGTTTTTTGAAGTTTTTTCCTTGTTATCTTAAGAGTTTTCAAATTTAATTAGGGTCATTTTTACTTCAATATATAAATGATATTTGTACTAGCGGCTAATTCAAATCTAAACAATTTTATTTTCCTAACTACCTGTCATATTTATAATACGTTATTCTTTGTAAGGCTATCAAAAGCCAATCTAACAATACGTACCGTCTAGACTAAACAAGTAAAAGTTGGATTTCACACAAAATGTCGAGGTGTTGTGGCCATAGACTTATATAATGTAAACTGAATATCAAATTAGCATGTGCTAGAATGTCATTATGTTTCAACTAACTTTGACTCACATTTAGAATTTAGCAATACGAACTCCTCGTCTATTCTGCCTACTTTTATTGAGTTGTTTTTACAGGGAAAAATAGGGACAATAACAAATTTGTAGTGTTGTTCTGACGTCTTAGATTCCTTCCATTTATTTGATATATGAAGTATGTACTATCGACTTCATAGCTGCGTAGATACTTTTCCAATTTTCTGTAAGGTTTTATAACTCACGCAATAACATAGGCAATGACACCATGCATTTGTGATCTCTTTCTTGTGTACCATAGAGGATTTTCATTGTACACATTGGCCATATTTATAAAGATATGAAATAAATTTTCAAATTATACTAATGAGAACATAAGTTGGAAAAGCAAAAATGGTTGTTTTGTTGTTATTTGCAACATACGGTTAAAAGAATCAATTTAAATTAAAAATACTAATATTTTATTAGAATGCGCCGCCACACCTGGTGCATAGATATCTATGTGTAGAACGACAAACCAATAAAAGTATCATACTTAGTTTGGGCCGAACTCAATTTGTATGATTTTCCCTGTATATTTATTTATTTACTTTATTTCGTTGTCTACTTGATATAAGTCTATGTCTGTGCGTCACGCGTCGGGCGGCAGGGCCGGCAGGCGCCGTCTGGTCGCATCCGAGGCTGCGTCGCCTAGCAACCCTGTGTTAATCATCCCTTGAGTGTACTGACCTCTTTGCTACTGAAACCTATATCATTGGTTTGGTTTGGGCGCCATTGATTTATTATTACATGAGTAAAAGCTGATAATAATCCTGGTTAACAAGATTTTTAAAAATCTTGTGGCGTACAAGTGAGTATTTGAATTTACTAAATGTATGGATCAACCATTTAATGACCACAAAGTAAAAAAAAATATTTATAAAAATTACATTATAGGTATAAAATAACTATTGGTGTTCATATATAAATTTCTTAATATTGGAATACAGTAATAAAAGAGCAAGGAGACTTATGTCAATATACTAATCATAAATATTAGTATTCTCTATTTTTATTCTACTATCTTCGCTAATATTCTCGCTATATCTTAAATATTCATCAAGATTTTTCAAGATAGGAAATATTTGTGCTAAATTAATATAATATTATTCTACATAAAAAAGAAACTAAGGACAAAAAAAATTCTTATCTTATTAGTGCACTGTAAACGATGAAATTGTTGGTAAAATTAGGTGTTTGTCAAATTATTATATTTGACAGTATGCGGCTGTTTTTGATGCATTGTAGTTTGATGAAAACGTGAAGAATGATAAGCAAGTTTATCAAGAAAATTGTATTGTTTACAGGTAAATATATAACAATAAGCTTTAATTCGTATGTTTGTCAAATAGCGAAATATTTGATTACCAACTAGCAAACACGTTACTACAAATATGAGCGTTTGCCGAATCAAACCACAATTCTGACTACAACACCCAAATCCTCATTATTCCAAACCAATGTTATTATTAACCCCAGGCATATTAGCGAAAGGTTTTATTGATTAACTTAAAATTCGCAACTTCGGGCTGCTTCCATTAAACAACAATAAGTACTTTTATTGCATTAAAATTGAAACAAATAACAAAAAAATGCAAAAAAAATACTTTCATGTTTGCTTGCGCTCATTGTTGCTATTACTTTGTTATTCATTGAGTCATATTACTATCAAAACCTCACAGAAAATCATGTTTTAGGCAATATATGTATATATCTATATATGTATAAAGATGATTGGTAGAACATCACATCAACATACCCAAATTTATTGCAAATTCACAACAGAATAAATTCGTATGCAGGTCAACTTGACATACAGTTGACTGTACTCTACTTGTACGTCCTCTGGGGAGCAATAATACCACAATTACTTACGTCTCATAAAACCACTCGATGTTTCGCAAAGGGTTAAAGGCACGTCGTTTTTTGTAAACCTAAATTAAATGGAAATAGTTTCTAAACAGCCTTCCCTTCATAGCCCTTCTCAGTGCAAAAAGCAGGACCGTGTAATGGATTTTAGCGCGAATTTAAATAAAACAACTTAATTTGATATTCACCCTGATTGTAATACAATACCATCCAAAAAGCTTTGCCTTTTAATGTGATAGCCACCCATTATTTTTGACTTGTTATTCTGATGTATTTATTTAATTTTATTCATCTCTCTGTGAAAGCTGATTAGGATTATGGTTATTCGTGGCAATTTTTTAAAATTCTGTTCCCAAAGGGTAAAATGGGACTCAGATTTTTCCCGATCGTCTGTCTGTCTGTCCGTATGACACCAGGCTGTATCTCATGTACCGTGATAGCTAGATAGTTGAAATTCTCACATTAGACTTGCCACTTACTCATAATAATCAAGATAATCTTTTTCAATTAAATATTTGGTAAAATTAAAATATTTAGTTTCGCTTTCAATAAAGCTTCAAATCTATAAATTTTAATAAAAATATTAGATTAAATACAAAAATTGTACAGTATGCAAGAATATACAATAATTTATTTTTCAAAGAGATTAAACATTTAAAATATTTATTGTAACCCCTAAATAATGTAGTTATATATGATATAGTAACAAGCATCAAGATTAACGTTGGTTGTTCCTATTCTAACTCAAGATCTCTGGCGGAACCTTGATTTTGGCATGTAATTAGTGAGCTGTCACACAGTCACATGCATTGACACAGCTAAATATAGTGAACTTAATTATTCGCTTCCTTTAGTGATTAAAACATATACTTTGTACTAAAAAATGTACACATGCAAACTTTTTGATCAATAGCAGTGTTTTATTAAATTTAGTTTATGCAACATCTCCAAAAAACCTGTCTTTTAAATAGTTATGTTATAAAATAAGATAACGGAGTAGACTGAACAAGAGACGTGATACTCGAATACTGCACAAAGGTGAATAGTGGGCTTGTAAATAAGAGATTTAGATACAGCTTGTAACAGCTTGCCAGACCATTAATTATGAAAAAAAAAAAGATCCTATTATAAGCTCTTTCCCTTGACTGACTTTTACAATCCGTGCGGTAGCTGGCATATTTTATATTTCATCCCAAAACATCATGAAAGCTTAAAAGAGAATTAGCTTAATAAAGCCTTAAATAAGAATCCTAATAACACTGTTAGATACTAGTCTTTTCGGATTATCTGTAACAGAAATCTACAAATTTTATAAAACAGTTCCATGAAACAAATTACTTTTAAAACTAGATGCGCAGTAATAAATAGATATTAAGCGACGGAGTGATGAACTAAATTAATTGAGTGTCAAACGAGACCGCCGCATGCGTTCATGTTACATGGCCCATTAGAGCAAATATCGTCCAGTCACATTAATATTATCCAAGCGTATTCCCAGTTGCATTCACGGTACCAGCTTAAGGTCTACTGCCTATCCAAAATGTACAATCACATCCTCTTAGAAATGTTTAATCGATCAATATTTTATCATTTTGGAAAACTTGAGCTTTTTTTATCTTGTGGAAAGACCCTTGTCTCATCCGGTCAACGGGAAACCGGATTGTTGGATGTGGGACTCGAACCCACTAAAACCACACAGTGTCAACCGCCTACTGCTTTTACCGGGACTGTGTGCTTTTCGCGCTCCTCAACTTCGACGCAGCGGCCACCTTGGCGGCCTCGGCATGGACGCTCCTGCATCCCTCTCCAAAAAGGCTCGAAGCCCTCTGACCCAATGATCCCATTGATGACCCAACTGTCTTTAAACCAAACACTATTAACCATATGCTTATCTATTTTATATGTGCTAAGTCCACTTCTTCTCGTATTTCTTTATAATACTCATTCTTCTTAAAGTGCCTCCTTTGCTTTAGGGATTTTTTTAAATTTTTACTTTAAATCTTTATACAAAAGTATGTCATTTTAAATCGAATCTTCAGTAATAAAGGTTTTTCTTTTACACAGTATCGCATTATTTACTACTGCCCGAGTTTCTATCTAAGAAAAACAATGACACTATTTCCGGGGAAATGGCTACTATCTTAGAGTACAGTTGAAGACAAAAAGCTTTTACAACATCTGAACAGCTGAAATTCATCATTGATATAAAATTATCGTGACCCATTTTTAATACGTATTTCATTGTAATTTATTTGATAGAAACTTAAATAAATATTTAAAATAAATCTGAATATACAGAGGTTTAAGTAGTTTTAAATAAATACTAACTAATTCTTCAATATCAGTTTCAATAGAAACATTTTTCTACTCATGATTGTAGTCCCTTAAATGCCGGCAACGCTCCTGTAACCCCCCGGGTGTTGCAGGTGTCTATGTGCAGCGGTGATTACTTAACATCACGTGACCCGCCTGCTCGTTTGCCTCCTTTGTCACAAATAAAAAAATAATATTTTGCTGTATGCTAATCAGATTTCATAGAATAAAATATGATAGGTACATTAATTTTATCTATGCCTAAGTAGCAACTATATTATAAATACTTTGTACTAGTATTATCTTGAATAGTAATCTAATCTTGAAATAATAGTAAAAATACTATAACCATAACATGATAGGTATTCCGTGTCATTAATTTCAATAATCTTGGTATTTTATGAATATTGTACTATCGACTTCATTTATGCATTCATATACATACCTTAGGATTTTGAACCCTGAATTTTATTTTTTAGTTTATTTGGGAAACAACAGTTACATTGATTAACAATAATGATAAACTTACATATTACACAAACCAATCAAGTATCCACTAAAAACTAATTAATTTATTTAAGTTTTGTACTTCTTAACATGGAATATTTATTTCAATGTTATGGCACTTGTAGCGACTTTGAGATATATCACAATGAAATTTTTATAGTTGTTGTACATAACATTAATTTTATAAGTTAGGTAACATATTTTACGATCAGTCATGCATTACCTTTTCCTTTAATTATGCCATTTCGATAAAAAGGGTTAAATGTCACGAAAGGGACAAAACAAAATGGCGTACCCCTTCCGTGATTATCTGTACCAACATGCAAAGTAGCCTCCGTAATCACCGTGCTTAACGCCCCGTTTCCGAGGGTACTTCCGGTTTCTCAGTGACGTTGTTTGGGCAATAGAGTTGCCAAATTATCTTCCGGTGTTGAAGAAAGTACTCTAGAAAGTTCCATTATCTTTAAATAAATGTTATTGTTTATTTGAAATTCGAACCTAACGTGTCGAAAATATTGATTTTGAAAAAGCACAGAGTTATTTAGAACTGTTTATATTTTTGATTCCAAATAATCTTAACTACCTATACCTATAAGTATATGTTTTTCCATAAGTAAGAAATTGGGATTGTTTATTGTTAAGTCCTCTCTCCCTATGCCTTCCTAAGGGAAGGTTAAATTTCACACCGACAATTTACAGCAGCTAATTTATCCATTGTTAATCAGTATCATTCGTATACCAATAACTCAGCAGCCGCAACCCTACCGAACAACCAATTAGTTGAGCAAAGCTCAGCCGTTTTTCAACGCATTTCAGGTAGGGTTGGCAGTTGTCCAGCCGTCAGCGCCGTCCGCCTGAAGCCATTCCACCAAAATTATGGGCTAAAAAGAAAAAGAAATAATGAAAACTAAAACAAGTAAACATAATACTAAATGAGCTTTGGAGTTTCGCTCCTTACGAATGTCTGGGTGTTAAGTAAGTGTAGTATGTAGTGTATAATCTTCTTAATGCTATCTTTAGCAATGTATACCTAAACAAAAATATTTTAAAAACCAAACTATTTTGAGAGATTATCACATCAAAATAAAACTGAAATCAACAAGTTGATTTTGGATTCTTTTACTACTAGTGCCTTATTGAAAAATAAATTAATGAAGCTTTATAAACTGGCAACTTTTTATTCGCCATTCTTCTGACCATCAGAATGTGATGTTGAAAAAAACACGTCATTGCTACCCAACATAAATTACTGCCCCCAGGCCACGTGTGGCCCGATGTTCCACAGGCCATAACCTCCAAAGCACCAATAAAAGCGACGAAATAGTGAAAAATAAAAGCATTTTCTGATTGTCCCACTCACTCCCGCTGACAAATGACTCCTATAGGTACAACCCTAATTGCGTGTATCCGAACGCAATCCACAGGAAACAATTTGAACTGTATTAACATGGCAATAAATTTCATAATTCAAAGACAATTAATTATCTGTATCGAAATATCACGATTTTTGAGATGACGTTTAGTTATTGCAAATCACGCTGAGATATAGAAAATGGCTTTCATTTGCGGAAACCTTTTGCGAATTTTATGTCATTCAGCCTGTTGTGTGATTTATAGCTCACTCGTTCATTAAAATAAGTAAATAATGTTTTTAATAAAATCTGCAAGAATTTCTTTCCCTCTTCAATCTTTATGGCATTTCTAAAAAGTCAATAACTTTGCATTCTCATAAAGTTTAATTTTAATTTATTACAACTTTTTATATATTAAAATAAAACAATAAAATCGCAACTAATGTAGACTACAAGAGTATAGGTAATATATAAATTGAAATTAAATAAAAATCGTTGTTTAATTAATATCAGATGTCGCATTAACGTCTAAAATATTCAGTTCAAACAAGTCTATACCCGATAAATCCGGTTAAGCTGCTTGTATTATATTACACGCGCGTCGTAATATAACTTTGAGATAAACAGAATTTACCTATTTACCCCGTGCTTTTCTTGCGTAGAATTAATCTAGAAAAGCCGGCTGGCTGAGACTACTTACATAATGATTATATGTATATCTAATAGATATTATACAAATACTGTATCACTTCTTTATCATTTAGAGTCAAGTGCTATATATAAATCATAGGCCATACGACACTAGCATAGAAGTTTATATTAATGTTATTGCAAATGACACTTATTACCCGACTGCGGAAGAAGGAGGGTTATGTTTTTCGGGCGTATGTATGTATGTAAATTTCTATTGCAGGCGGGACAAATTGGTAGATACAACGATGTCTCGTAGATTTGTTTGTCCCCCCTGCAACTATTTAAAATATATACATTGTGTATTGCATACGATTTAACTAAATTGTAAAGATTGTTTTCCTCTTTTTAGTCAGTCATTAGCATTTATAGCCGGGAATTTTGTTTTTTTTTTAATAAATTTTATTTATATTTTTATTGACTAGTTGAAAATTGTAGTTCCAGTAAGTAAGGAGATCTTTTTCATAATTCACTAGAAGTAATAGTAGGCCAAACATACATTAAAACCTGGATAAAACCAAGCAGCTAACTGCGAAAATTCAGTAATAAGCTCATAATGAAAAATATTGAATTACTAAAGGGCTATCTTATTTTAGCAGCCATCGCTTTGTCACTTATTCTATCTCATATCTACACATTCTACAATTACAAATTATACGAAACTAGAATTACAAAACTGTATACTAAAAAGTATTTTAATCGTAATAGAACAAAAAGATTCAGAAAGTCGAGTGCGACGTAGCATAAAATCGGAAATCGCCGACGTTCCGGCCCCCAAAACGTTTGCCACTAAATCAGAGTCACAATAAAATTCCCATTCGCTGAAATAATAAATATTCTCTATGCATTTTATGCTTTTGCAATATTCACAAATCTTGTAACACGGTTCCTCGCGTGTTTGGGATTTGCGGCTAAATCGGATGGATAACATTTTCAGCTTACCGGAATATTATCTTTTACAGCGTTGTAATATTTCTCTCTTCTTACTGTTATATTCAGCCATTTCGTGTAGAAATAAATATCAGCACAAGTAAATGGATAATATATCTTTAAATCAATTTGAGTCAATATAGAAATATTTTGAAGTTATGTTACTGAGATACTTACTTTTACTACTGTTTTAATTCAGCAAAACACATTCTCTTATTTATAATAGTATATTTGTACCATAAAGAACTGTTAAGTATTTAAAATAGTAATCAATCGAGCGAAGCGAGCTTTTACTTTCCTACAATCGTAAACCAGTTTTGTAGTGCACTTCATCATTTTACACTAAACAATAATACTTATATCATAGTTTTTAACTGCATTTGAAAGATTATCACGTATTATTATTTTTGGAGAAATTAAATGCATGTTTTTCATACTTCATAAATCATTGGTACAAAACAAAATGATAAAAATAAGGCCTGTATTTAACTAAACATCATATAAACCAAGAAACATACTATTTGCATATTTCATAAGTGGTAATTAATCGCTGTTAAGTTTCTACTAAAGAAAAAATAGCTATGCATTTCAGTATATTTAGTTGCGCCGTTTATTATTATCTAAACGAGCCTTTAAGACACGAGCTAGTTAATAATGAAACCTATTTATTTTACGTCATAAATGCTTAAATAAAGCTTAATTATCCAGGATGTAGTTTTCTTTCCTGCCGAGCGCTAGTTGCAAGTTACAAGTTGCCGCTTGCTAAGTTTACCCGAATCACCTCGTAACAATCTACAACTTTAAACTTGGCTCGGAAAGTACTAATTATGTATTGCCAGAGCAAAGTTTGTAAAGGTGTTAAGGAAACTCTCTTTGTGATGCACCTTTTTCTGTTTTGTTGAGAAGATAACTCTTACTAGTGCTCGTTTTAAAAGAAAAAAGGTTTATAAAGTATAAATTTTTTTAATAAGGCGTATAGTTGTTTTTGTCCAACTCTTTGACATAAAAGGCATAAGTTTATTTCCTTTCTATTTCATATTCATTCGTATCACCCACGGCTATCTATTTATTTTTATTTATTTATTTTTTTATGGCAGAGGGAGGCAAACGAGCAGGCGGGTCTCGTGATGTTAAGTAATCACCGCCGCCCATACACACCTGCAATACCCGGGGGGTCACAAGAGCATTTGCGGCCTTTAAGGCATTTATACGCTCTTTTCTTGAAGGCTCCGATGTCGTATTGGTCCGGAAATACCGCTGCAGGCAGTTCGTTCCACAGTGTGGTCGTACGTGGTATCATTATTTTTTTTTTGTGTACTAATAGAACTAACCGGGGATTAAATCAAATCTTTTGGTTCAGTGAGTGTATTAAGGGCTCAAACTGCGCCAATGAAGTACAAAAAAATATTTTTTCAAATGGCCTGGATTAATAGTTTCAAATTGATCCAAAGATTATCGCCCAACTATATAAACTCTTCAGCTTTGTAATATTGAATGAAAGTGAAAGATTAATAATTTATATCTGATTACGATTAAAACATCTGGATATTTGAAATTTACGGCCAATCCCTTGCGCTAATTAATTCTCTTATCTGATATGCCTAATTGGACTTGCAGAGTTTTCTCCCTAATTCATCTTGCAAATTTTAATATTAAATCAATTTTGATAATATTTGAATAAACTTCGAAATGCTCCCAAAAGTTTCTCCAACTCGTTTATTTTTTTATTTACAACGGAATTCGTAGAATATTTGTCTAACAATTAAAGATTAAAATTCCGTGAATCTTAATCGCCCTTTACCGTACCTTAGTTCAAAGCAGATAGTTTTCTGAAAATAGTATTTCGGTGGAAATCGACAAATTTCAAACAATAAATAGGTTAGTTATATAATTAATGAAATATAGTCTATCCCATTTGTATTGTTCCCAGAACACTATTCAACTAAGTATGAAAATTTCCGAACACAAATAAATTCATAATAATTCGCCATTTATTTAACTGCAAAGCCGGCATTCCTTCTCAAATTCATCCCACATCAAAATGCTACGTGTACCCATATCAAACTAACCCAATGTTTTATATGACAGGGAGTTACGACATTTCTTCGAAATACCTAAATACCCAAAATTTGCAGATTATAATTTGTAACACGAGATAGTCGGATAACCCTTTCAGGCACACGAGTTTTAGAACTAATCTCAATTTGTTTTCGCATCACATTCTCGGGTGCTGATCCGTGTAAGCCTACCTTTTTCGCTCGTAGACGGATTTGTGAAAGTTTTGATGTGATCACAGATAAAATATTTATTTTTTTAAATCAGTTCATTATCGTGGCATATTTTACTTAAATGTCATGCAGTGAAAATTAAATTATACTCGGAAATTATTTATAATATCACTAACTTGTTAATTTTACAAGAAACTGTTATTCTACAAACTAGTTTTTGCTTTATTTTAGAGAATCTATCAGTGTGTAGATACACTAAAGCTTCAAGGCTTTATCTCTTTTATGACTTCATCATAAAAATATTTATAAATCAATTAAATAACAGTAATTTACATATTAAAAACTTTTAATTACATTTAAGTATCTGTAATTTGTTAACTGTATAATTTAGAAAAAGTGTGTAGGAATATCAACTGTAATTTAGAAAAAGAGTTTGACAGCTCATACCGAAACTATTTATCATTTCCACCACGTCACGTCACGTATACAACACAGTGGATTGCCAACGAGATACATATTTGTCAATTTGGAAAATGCACACGTTTTTTCGTTGACAGCAAAGCTAGCGTCCTATAGTAGAATTTCCAAATTTGCAGGATGCATCAGTATTCTGCTACCGTACCGTGGGGGGCGGCATGTCGCCAGCATTTCATTATTACCCTATGTAGTGCAGAAGTGGCTTCTATGTCGAATTTGATTTTTACTTATTCTCTTTAAAATAAGGTACAAAATTCAGTAACTTTGCAGCTAACGTAAAAAACATGTTTCGGTATTATTACACGTCACGTCTGACATGTTGATGTTGTCTCGTTTTTTTTTTACGAAAATTACTTGCGTTTTTGATTACCAAAGTTATTATAGACATATATTTATAGCAAAAATTCAATTTTTAAAATTTTATGATTCAAATATAAATATTAACTACTCAATAAAATGATAAAATAGTAACAAATAATTTCATTTAGTTTTATGTTCAAACTCTTCTTTAATTTCTTACTTACAGTACAGAGTACAAACAACTCTACTATTTAAGAGCAACAAAACTCTATAGATGGATATATAATTAACACTATTGAACAGGACAAAATTATTCTCAACCGATATTACATCATTCAAGCTAAAATAAGTTCGATATGTAACAATTAGTTAACCCAATGAATATAATAATAATATGGCAGATGAATAAGGGTTTTCCCTTAAGGGATCTGGAAGATGTATCTCGTAAACAGATGACGCATCCAGTTGGGAAATTTGGCCAAGTTTGTGGGAAAAACCGACGTTATTTTTTTGATTTATTTATAACAATGCTCCCATGAAAATTACCGTTTTTTCTCACAATTTTGTTACCTTTCGAAAACATCCAATCCGTCTTAACTGTTTAATCAAATCTAATGCACAGCGGTTTTATTAATTAATAATGCCTATATGCCAACTTTAAAAATATGAATTTTAAGCTTACATCTGCGACGTCTTCCGCGCGTAACTACTATTATCAATTTTCCGGATTGAAGCGGCGTATCAAGATGAAAACAAGCTATATTCTAAAGTAAAAATACCACCGTGAAAACCGAATCAAATTCCATCTAGTAGTAGTTTAAGTGATGCGAGTACAAACATAGATGTAGTCAAAAATTAAAAAGAAATCGTTTTGTCTTCAATAGGTCCTAAAAAGTATCTCTAAGTAAGTAATGTAGGTAGTATATATTTATCTCAGATTATAAATAGACCTCAAACAGACGAGTGTCAATTGCTATTCTTGTTCATGACTATGTGAGCAAACAGAAAATGACGATTGACACTCTAGGTCGTTTAATTAGTTTGGATTATATTAGTAATTGTTTTTAATTCATTTGTATTTGTACTTTTAGATATTATTTTTTTTAACACAAACTGGTTTGCGTCTTAAAAATCTCTTATATTTTGTTTCTTTCCGCAAATATTATAGATGTCATAATCTAGCCTTAAAACATAGATAAGTACATACTTCTTATAGACGTTGGGCTAGCAATCTGCCACTATACTTATCTAAATCTCCATTCGACGTGGCCAAGACTCTCACTTCTCTTGGTCCTATCTACCTCGTAAGGAATAAATACGTAACTGTACAAATTTGTATCTTTTATCTTTATTTATATCCTATTATTTGCATCAGGCAAAAGAAATCACGAAACAGACATCACAAAAGTACAATCGAAACCATTTAATACCAATAAAACGACAGACAATGGGCTAAAATTCAGCCCTCGAAAGAATACAGTCATTGACGATCTTTATTCCCTGCACGTTCACAGTTTTATTGGAATTAAGCTGTACGGAACCCTTTATCACGGGCCTTTGTTGGTGTTACCAGGATTACCGTTCAGGAGAGATGTGTGCCAGGGCAATGAGCTGACTGTCAAACAGCCTACAAATAAGGGAATGTTGATATCGTTTGTTTTTTAGGGTACGTTTTATTGATGATTCATTTGATCTAAAAAAACCTAAATTACATATAGCATAATTAAAAAGATTTCAAGTTCATACTTAAAGATAGATTGATAAGAAGTAACTTCGGGATTTGTCATATGTAATCCTAACACAACAATAACCTATTTATAACAAAAACATGTATAGATAAATATCCAAGACTTGGGTCTTGATCACTGGACCAATCAGAAAAATTATCTTCATTTTGACCTGATTGGGGATCGAACCCGGGACATCCTGAATAGCGGACAGATTACGCCACAGCGTTTGTCATGCAAGTAGATTGTAGACTATACAGAAGTGACTATACAGGGTGACTTACCTTAATCACACTATCTTGTAAACAGGATGTGGCAGGTACCTTTATGGCATTAGTATGAATGAATGAATGAAGTTTTAAGGTTTTGACCGACCAATATTATCCTCAAGAAACCTTCTCTACTTATATTTTTTTTTTATCTTTAAAAATTACAACACTATTTTTAAATGACATGAAATTAATATCTGTATAACTATCATAAACTGCCATTTTAAAAACATATTTCAGGCTGAAAATAATGAAATGCATAGCGGTGTCATCAGTTTTAAAATATTCACAAAATATTCATATTGTGTACGCGGAATTTTTGGACGTATCACAGCTCAACAATCGTTTAGAATATAATTCCTACGATTTTCAAAGTTTATACTTACTGAATACATTTGTTATTAAGATTAGGATTAACGAATCTCTCGTACATTTTAATTTTTATACTAATACTAGATAAGATATGGACACCAACAATTGACAAGGTTTTGAATTAACCTCACATTTAAGCTAATCGTAAATAATCAGCGAAGATTAATTTGTATACGAAGATCACTAAATATTATTATAGGATCTAATAGTATCTAATAGCACCAAAGATAGTAATTCTTTTTCTTGGCGCATTAAAATCTATGGATTATAGGTAAATTTTATGCTCCATTGCGGGCCCATTACCCAGCATAAAATATGCAAAGGAAAAAATGTAGTTTCATGGGTTATTAGACCGTACTTCCACTAAAAATACTAACGCGTAGCTAAAGAATTTTATTTAAATAAGTAGGAGAAAGGATATAACAATTTGTAAGAATAAAAAAATACTGACTGCTAAATTTGTAAAAATGTAATCGTCACAAACCTTTCTATAAACAAGGTACAATTAAATATAAAAATAATATGTAAATACTCAACTGTCAAGAGCCTATTGTGCTCATTTGCGTACTTTGTCTCAACAACTTTTTAACGCGTTACATTCATACAAATGTATGCCCAATTTGAATTTCTAATACATTCCCAACTGAAGAAAAATAACCATTGAGGGGAGTATTCATGGAGCACAATTTGCCAAAAATTCGTCACGCGAACGGCCCATTTCTTGTAGAGTTACCACCGAGTTTCGTCTATTTTCAACTTTATGTGATTGTAATAAAGATGCAGTTTCGTAATTGGATTCTGCAGTGCGTCGGAGTCATAAAAGTCTCGGTACTCGTAAACTATTGTGCGTTTTTATGATTCATCTCGGTTGTTTGCCGAGACCCTTAGGAATATTGAAGATAGAGATGATTACAGAATGCATTAAGACAATTTTTGATTATGGCGTATACGGCATAAAAAATACCGATAAGAAATTTTAAAAAAGAAGTTCTTATTTAAATTGACGCATAAATTCACGTCGAATATTAATATTTTAGCTGAAATGAGACTACCTTTAGCAATTCGGCTGCAAAACTGTTCTTTTCATTTAAGTCGGTACTTATTTCTTTATAAATAAAACGATATAAGGTCCATTGTCTATTCTACCTATAAAGAAGATACTCTAATAGAGTTTTAGTAGCATGCAGATTCGATTAATTACCGGAATAAATTCGTTTTGCACAAATATAAATTAGTTTGAATAACCATTATATCCATACATTAACTGTAATTGTTATGTGAATCCTCTTTCTACCAATAAGCTTAAAACTCTTAGCTAACCCGTAAGAGATAAAGACGAGACTCTGAATCTGTATTTATAAGCGTTGTTATAAAATTCTATATGTTGTAAGTTTGTTATATTTTAATATTCAAAACATTTAATTGTATCCTTAAAATTCAGTCGAAACAAAACCTTTTTCTTTTGGTCAGCACAAAAGCGTAAAGTATGGGCTTGCATCAAATTTCTTCAATAAAAATGGCAACAAAGTACCAAGTAAACTTTGTCGATAACCTTTTTCTTCCGCTCAGTACAGAAGTGCGAAGTGTGTGCAGTGCTCGTGTCTAAGTAAATTTGGTCATCCAGCGTCCTTTGTTTACGAGGGGCGCAGACGGCGAGATTTGAGGGCTGATTGTGAATCATAGGGACTGGACCCGGGGGTTTTTTTCGTTCGTTTTTCTATTAGAATTTATATATGAAACTATATACTAGGTAGGGGTTGATTAGAACGATGTTTTCATTGGAATCTATACATACTTAAAATAATAAAACCTTTAAGTGTGCCATTTATGTGAATAAGTGATACATATAAAAGCCATAATATGTTTTATATTTTTTTGGTATTTTATTTGTCTGTATGTTTGTAGCGCGACACGCAAAAACTACTGTTTGCAAATGATTGTGGTTGCAATACATAATATGTACTTATCTTTTTCATTTCATTTTTTCTTTAATTTTACTGAGTATTTTTATAAAAGTACATATTTCAAATATTATTAATATATTTTAAACATGTACTCTTAAGGAACAAAAACATTTTTGGACTTTTTAACAAAAAATCAAATAACAGGAAAGAATATTATCAACAGAACTTCAATTAAATGTAAATTTGTTCTCAGCTGTCAGGTATGTATTTGCGATAAAAGTATGGATATAATGCTGAAAGAAATCTCCTTACAAAAGACGAGCTTTGAATAAGGCTGTAAAAAGAGCTTGGTTGGGAATCACGTATTCGTTTTACATTGAGCCTTCAAATATTACTTTAGCATAGAATGGGACGAATTTAACACTCGAATTTTTTTACTTTTTATTAATTTGTGAATTAATTTAATGGAGAATTTAATATACTATATTGAAACATGGTGCAAAAAAGACGAGAATAAATTAAACATTTGGCAAACAGATAATAAAATTAAAATTTTTAAAGATCCCGAACACAATATTTGTAAAGGTATGAGCCTGCTGCATGCTTTTTAGTCTGCAGCATGAATGGGCCGGCTCGTCCGGGGCAGTACCACACTCCCACAGAAGACGAACGCCTAAATGGCGGCTGTCAACCGCCATGCTTCCTCCGTTAAGTAGGGGAGCCGGAGGCCCAACTTCCCCATTTGGGGAAGGCGGGGGGCTTTTTAAAGGCCGGCAAAGCTTCTGAGCCCCCGCGGGTGTTGCAGTTGTCTATGGGTGGCGGTGATCACTTAACATCACGTGACCCGCCTGCTCGTTTGCCTCCCTCTTACGTAAAAAAGTCACGTCAAACTTACGAGTGTTTTTTTTTTGCGTCGGGGCTTAAGAACAGCTAAAAACACTCTCGATAAGTCACCTTTGTAACAAAAATATAAGGGTTCCGTTTTTAACTTTTGAGGTACGGTACCCTAAAAATTATCCAAATCGGTTCAGCCGTTTAGAAGCTATGATACCTACCACAGATATAATGTAATATACAATATAAGGTAAAAAATAACCCCGAGGACCCGACGGAGCTGATGGTTTTTTTTCAAGCTGCTGGTTCGATTTTTACCGCAAGAAACTGATTTTCTAATGAAAAAACACCACCACATAGAAATTGAACCATTTCTTTAAGAACATCTCCTGAACGATGCCTAATGCAAATGTATACATACTCATATACATACATCGAGGTCAAACTTATAACACCCCACTTCTTGCGCTGGAGTTTAAAAGAAAGCTTTACATGTAAATAAATAGAACGGACCTAATTAATAAGATATTTCGCTACGTGCAGAAAAAGAATACAACGAAATTATTTGATACAATTTTTTATGCGACCTACTTTTGCTTCTGTCTGAAGAGAAAATGAAACATTAACATTTATGTTAATTTCATCTGAATTTGAAATTCCTTAAACTCGAAGCGAAGCGTGTAAGTCTCAATGGATATTTAATGTGACTAACACGTACGGACAAATCGTGCTGAGGGTAAATTTATATTCTGAATATTTAATGTTTAATCTTGCTAGAAGCTAGGTTTTCTCATAAGAATAGAAAATAACTAGAATTGGCGAGGATTCTTCAGTGCAAATTACAGTCCTTTGTAAATATGTTTTACCCGTCAAAGTGTTTCTTCTTTAAATTGTATTTAAGTATAATTCTTTCCAATTTTATTTACATTAAAAGACTTTTTTTTAATGTACGTGCTAGTTCCCAAACGTAAATAAAGTATAAATAATAAATAAGTAAAAGTACCGTGCCAACTACTATTAACTTTAGTTACATAATTACTTTATGTAACTTATTATAAATAGTATTCTCTAGTGCCGAAATATAAGTATGTTTAAATCCTTGCATACGTCAATTTGTATGATTATAACAAAATGAGTAGTCTCACTGTAATTACACGTAATTTAATATCTGTGATATAGTTTGTATATCTTATTATATCATATTTTCCTTAACCGCGCAAAATTATATCGTAATGGAGTGTAATCTGCAATTGTATTGATTAATATAAATAAAAATAATGTTTAAACTATATGAAACTAATATAATAAATCACACTAATCCGTTGCTCTATTTTGACATGAAAGATGGACAGACAAACACACTTCAATATTTATAATATTAGTATGGATACTATTTCCTACGGCACCATAGATAGAATTTTAAATAGCAACATGCAAATATTGACAACTGAACATGACAGTCAGACCCAGACAATCAAACATGGCGACAACAGCTGACGTTAGGGTTCCGTACGTAATTAATTTCAGGACATGTTCACGAATGGACAAGGTTGTTCTGTTGGAAGTCCGTGTTTTAGGGACCCTCGTAATGTTCACAGATGATGAATGCATTGAACCGATGAATATGGAAACATGACTTTGATCTTAAAGATTTGGTAGCAATCGATTAAAGTTCATAGAAAATAGGACTTCGATTCCATTATTTATTTTATTGATAAGTATTCATTCACAAATAAGAATTTAAAGTTTATATTTCAGTTTCCTGTATAATGGGACTTCACTTGTGAGAATATGGTTATCTACTTACGAAATAATAGTTTTAAAAAACTAAAAACAATTTTCAATAATGGTACAAAAATCTCTTAGAAAACTAAAAAATTTTACGATTGTTTCACTGAAGATTAGTATTTAAAGCTTAAACTAAAGTAGTACAATTAAACAAAGGTATGTGTGTGAGACAAATGTGAGAATATTTAAAGCGATGACAAAGTTAGTTTGAAATTAGTTTACCTATTCAGCTTCCGGACTACAAAACTAGTCGAATTAAATAAAAGTTTGGCAAATGGTCTCGAATGAATTTTCGTCATATTATTATTTTCATCATATTATTCCCATTTGAGAGGGCGGAAGCTTTTTAAAGCCCGACAACGCTTCTGTGACACCGCGGGTGTTACAGTTGTCTATGGGCGGCGGTGATCACTTAACATCGCATGCCTCCTTCTTACATAAAAAAAGATATTGAAATCAAATTTTATTTTATTTTTTAATTTAGATTATGCTAGCTCCTTTTCCCCCCTCAGATTGTAAAAGTCAATCAAGGGAAAGGACTTAAAACTGGGTATTGTTTTTATAGTCAATGAATTAGCAACCTGCCAGTTTATTCGGATCTTATGCTCGAGATCCAAATAACCATTCTGCTAAACGTACTCTTCTAGTTTCAATGTAGACTCTGTCTACCCCGTAAGGAATGAAGACGTGATAATATATACATATACCATTTTATCGCGACTTTTGTCTAACTTTTTACTACGTTAGCTGTAAGAGAACAAAATCACGTCTTTTAAAAAGAAATGAACTGAAAGAAAGGGTTCCGAAAGGGTACACGCTTCGAGAATACTAATCCAGTGTTGATTTTTAAAACCATCTTGAGCATTCTAATGCTAGCTTTAAATTGAATTGTACAAATCAGATCTATTTATCTGCCGGAAGAGAATTTCCCAATCCGTTTTATTTTTAAACAAGCTTACGGCCCTGATTGGAAATAGTTACCGCAGCATGTGACACCAGGAATGTCACATGTTGCCGACCCTGGTTGTATCTTTTAACCCTCTTTTTAAAAGAACTCCCTCACTCATTTTGTAGTCACTAGAGAAAACCATGACAGTGGTACATCAATACATGTACAATGTTTTGATATATAAAAAAATAGTTACTTTTATTTTTAGTAAAGACATTTACACTTAGTTTGTAGTTTATTGTAATGTTTGTAGTGTGTTATGTCTTTGCTGATTCCCTTGTTTTTAATTAATTTAGTAGGCAGTGATATAGACTAAATTTGGTAAAACTGTTATCTTTACAAAGTTGTTTATTATAGATTTTCCATGAGTGTTGTAGAAAGAGAATGAGTTCTCCTTGTACAAAATAACTTATTTGCTCGGATTATTTATTAGTTACACTATTAATGCAGTGGATGAGCTTTATAAATAAATAAAACAATAAAGTGTACTTTAAAATACTAAAAAAACACTTTTCGCGCCATTAATCTGTCTATGACATAAGTATATTGGTTTTATATTTTTATAACTTTCGAATGATTTTAATCTCTTTAGTAAATACATTCTTGTTCCAAAATATTTAATTTTAATACACTTTGAGTGTACCTCTAATTATCTTTTCAAGCTTTATTTGACGAGGGGCTAATGTTTCACTTTGATTCGAAAAAAGATAATTAGTATTTGTATGTTTACCGTTCTGATAGGGATATCTTGAATCTTTTATAAATATCATAAAAATATTATTCATCAAATGATTTTTAGCATCAAAGGAGCTTATAGCTAAATAATATTATAACTTTTTAATACAATTTTTTGTTTTGAATGACACAACGCCAAAAAAGAAAGTAGAATATGAGTGTAAAGACCATCTTATTGATTTTTTGGCAGTTTTTATAAAATCTAAACCTGGCATCTAACTTAATCTCACTGGCATTCAGAGCGAAAATACTTTTTTTTATCAGTACATCAATGTACAATTACTTTTTTAGCATAACTCTTTAGCTTTAAATAAAATTATTATTGTTAAACTAATAAGTGTCGAAGTATGTGCATTTACTTTTATTTCTATTAAATTAAGAAAAGGCATAACAACCAAGCGAATGAATAGCTACTGATAAGTAATGTAAATAATATTTACAATAACATAAGTGACATAGGGAAAAATTACCATGTTGGTCTGAGAGCGAAAGGATAAACTCAGAATGCGCGAGAGATTTTGTTTCTTCTCTTCTCAGGCAAATTGTAAAAGTCAATCAAGGAAAGGTAATTGGCTAGTGTATATGTAAATATTTATATCTTAAACCCCGTTCCAATAAGCCCACCATTCAGCTACGCGTGTTCATAGAGTCCCACGACCGACTCACAGCTTGCCCACTCGACTCGAGCTCTGTCTGCTCCACAAGGGACAAAGACGTGTAATTGCTTCTGTATGAGAAAAATAAACTACAAACATCAACGTTACATCACAAACCAAGCAAAACATAACATAGTACTTTAGAGAATAAAAAACTCACCAAGTGGTGTTTTGCTTCAGAATTCCCTTTGATATGAATTCTTTATGCACGAAGGCAGGTTAGTAAAACGTGTTTTTGTATAAGCCACAGCTTTACTCCTCCCTCAGTAGTCGTTCGGAGTGCCAGGATCAGCATAAAATAAAATTGAACAACAAAATAAGTAAGGGACTGATTTTTGTGTCGACATTGACTGTTTCCCTTGATGTTAGTATAAATAAGATATTGATATCGTAATAATGTTGTAAATTATATTGTATTTAAGGAGTTTAAACCCCGTCCTTGTCCCTTTCACTCTATCTATTAAAAAACAGCATCAAAATCCGTTGCGTAATTTTAAAGATCTAAGCATAAGTACATAGGAACAGACAGTAGAAAGCGATTTTTGTGTTGTGTTGGTACGTAGTGATAGTGTTTTTTTATGTCTAGAACGACCGTGTCTTTGTATGTCACTAAAATCATTTCGACATTTTTTCTTTCGACTACATCCGATCAATGGATACTATAACATCTTGGCAGCCCCTTGCTCGATTACAATGATATCCCTCGCGAACCGTACATTTTTGTGGGATAAAAAGTAGCCTCCCTTTTAATCTAGGTCATAGTCCATCGCTGTGCCAAATTTCATCTAGATCTGTTCGGCAGTTTTTGTGTGATACAGGCAGACAGACAAAAATTCTAAAAACAATCGTTTTGGCTATAAAGTCCTATAAAGAGCCCCTATATACATTTTTCTTAAATATCTCCCATGTACAGACATAGCTCAGTTAAAATTTTATTATATGTATAGATATTCAGCATAAAATAACAAATTTTACTTAGATCATTTATTTTACTGTATTTATTTATCAGATTTAATAGTTATTTCATTTAAATCAGTATAAGGGGAACTTTTTAGCCGTTTTTACCGTTGACATTGACAGGCAAATTATTGATGTCAACGGTAAAAACGACAAATAATAATTTTTTCGAACGAATTCCATTTGCAATTTTTTTTTCACCATTTTGAGTCTCAACACACCAGATTGATTCAAAATTCGTTCCAATTTCAAATCTGCTACACACTCTGAATAGTTTACAAGTACTCGGGTGTTGAGAAAATGTTCGCATAAACATTCTCAATGCCAAATCACTGAATCTATCTCAATCATTTATGTTCTCTTTTGCAAGGCTAAATCATGACAGATTACAGATTGTTAGACTTTTTTGCCGTTTGTTATAATGATTTTTTATTTATTTATCATTGACTTGAATGATTTTGACTTGAATCGACTTTTTTTAAGATGAATCTCTTATTTACCCTCCGTTAAACTCACACTAAGGTTTTAACAATCTGCACGAGAAGAGAACTTCTCGTGCACATCACACAGATATCTAAGGTTCAAGACTTACATTATAGGATCCTAACACAACGATACTATATTTAATTTAAAAAAAAAACACTTATTAGATAAACATCCTACACCTAGGTCAATCAGAAAATGATCATTTTTCTTCATGACTTGGCCGGGGATAAATTCGGGACCTGAGTAGCGGCCAGGCATCCACCATTATGCCACGAAGTCACCATGTTTTACTTTCTTCCAGACCAACAAAGAAGATACATAAACTACCGGATTATGTAGTAAAAGGAAAACGAACATTTCTTTTCAAAAGGGACATATTGGATAAATGATGGTTTGAATGAATGAATGATTGATGATCGTTAGAAACGTCTTACATGAGGTACAAAAGTATTTATTTATCTGTTTTTTTTGTAACGGAAGTATATAAGTACTCGATTTATCCGCCGTTGATAAAACTATATTTCTATACTAATATTATTTGTAACTTTGGTTATTTGTTTGTTTGTAAGGGTTAATCTTCGGAAACACTGAACCGATCACGAAAATTATTTCACAGTTTAATTACACTAAGCAAACAGGAAAGCTACACTGTTCAGGAGTGTTACAGGCTATATTTTAACGCCTAACGAAGTGGGCACGGTGGGCTGGTACTTAATATTAAGTATATAGCGGAAGAGTTTGTGTGATTGTTTTTCCGCTTTTTTGTCAAAACGGAGTAAAGGATTGCTGTGTTTTTTTAATGTGGAGAAAGTTGAAGGGCTACTTTTAAGGCTACTTTTTGTCTGTTTCTATTAAGCCGCGGGTAAAAGATATTTTTTTATAAAAAGCAAGTTTTGTCTTCAAAATATAATAAAAATAAGCAAAATCGTTGTGTCCTTACATTGAGGATTTAAATAATATAATGTACTTTGGGACACTAAATTTAATCTCTCTCATGGAAATGTGAGATTCCAATTCCAAGTTCCAGTTGCTTTTTTTCCCGCGCCGATTGTAAAAATCAATCAAGGGTAATGGTTTAAAATAATAGACACCGGGGAACCTACCATTGTTACTTTTTATGTATCTGAATCAGTTGTTAAATTATAAATTACGATAACAGAATTTAAGACTTAGTTCATATACAGTTTGAGACACGTCGTTTAGAAAAAGTACTTTGCAACATTGCAAAATAAAGAATAGACAAATGACGATTCTACCACTTAGCCATATTTAGCAAAAAGCTCCATCTTGATATTTCTTCAATATTTTTTTAATTCAATTTTTATCTTAATTACAGTTAAATTGATAAAGCAATATCACGTATTTATCCCTTACGGCGCAGAAAAGCAGAAAAGTTAAAAAAATGGTGGGCTTTGGTAAATTTGTATTCGAAAATAACAACTTGAGTTAAAAAATATTTAACGCGCGTCCCTTTGCATTTAACAAAGCACAAACAATACCCGAAGCTGTATTTGTCAGGATGTAAGTGGCGTGACAAAAGTACCAATTTCACTCATCCCTGTAATAGCAAAATAAGAGAAACAAGAGTTGTCGATATCAGCAGGTGTCCTGAGGGATCGGGTCGTTGACCCCGGGTTTATTAGATCAGTGCTTAGGGGTTAACTCTGAGTTATGGGATATTTCCACTTGCACATCTTCATTTGGTTTGTGATCACATGATTACAACTAAATTAGAACACCTTAGTTTTGACCTAATGAGCTGAAATTTGATATGAGTGATAGTGTAATTATCGCTTTAGAAATTATTGTATTTATTGAATTCTAGATATTTTATTTTATGTCAGAGAGAGGCAAACGAGCAGACGGGTCACGAGATGTTAAGTGATCACCGCCGCCCATATACAACTGCAACACCCGCTGGGTTAAAGAAGCGTTGCCGGCCTACTAAAAACCTCCACCCTCTCCATTTGGGGAGGGCCTCCGGCTCTCCCACTTACCGGACGGAGCATGGCGGCTGATAGCCGCCGTTCAGGCGTCGGTCTTCTATGGGAGCGTGGTACTTCCGTGGTAAAAAAAACGAGTTTACATGATAAAAGAGCTATATATTATAGAAATATATAAGTACTTATCCGAGCGTTATCCCGGTTGCATCCTTAGCAGTAACGTTTCAGAGATACATTCATACATACATATTTTTATACAAGTACATTATACAATACACATACTATAATATTGTCATTATGATGTGCCAAAGAATTACTTATATTTGAATAATTTTATTTTTAATTTTTACATTAAAATTTTCAAAAGTGTTAAATCTCTTCTATTTAAAATATTATTAATTCTTATTTTTCTTTTTTTTACCTATGACACAGCTTGTGACTATTTCCAAACAAGACTTTTCAAGATCTAATTAAGATAAATAACGGAATCATGACAAACATAAACACACGGTGCCTCCAAAGTTTCCCCAAGGGCAGCACTGACCGCTTTCCCCTCAAATTCTTTATTTACCTCGCACGGATACATTTCCTTTATACTCTCTTTAGGACGCACTAAACTGAAAAAGATTGCAACCATCTTTGTAGATTACTTTTTACGCAGTTGAATTGAATATTGATAGTAAACTTGATAGTAATCCTACTAATATTGTAGATACGAAAGTTTGTGAGGATGTATGTTTGTAACTTTATCACAAAAAAACTATTTGGTAGATTTAGATGAAACTTTACTAATTTAATAATAGGTTATACATCAGAATAACATACTTATAGGCTACAGACCTAATTGCACGGGAGCGAAGTTGCGGGCTAGTGAATTAATATAATAAATGAAATAAGAAATATCCCAATTTGGGGCATAACATAAATTTGAACATATCCCAACAAAAATAACACGTTTTAAGCGTGAAAATTGTTAGCCAAGTTCAAGTGTCTAACCTCAATAATATGGTGTGATTGTCGGCTCAACCGACAAAAGTATCGATATGCAAATGGTGCCAAGTTCAATAGACAACCCTGAAATATATATATTTTAAAGATAGTTAAAAATTCTTTAGTAAAATAAAGCAAACAAGTTAAATCTACAACACCTCAAAGTTTAACCTGGCTAGTTTTCTCACGCTTTGATAAAAAAGTGAATCATCTTTATTTTATTCGCAATTCGCAAGTTATTGTTTATATTGTAAGATTATACTCTGATAAACCCCCCTTCCTTACCCCCCTTCTTTATTTATACCCCTAAGCTAAATTATCCTTAAGGATTTTGTTAGTGCATACATTAATAACATAATCATTTGTTCAAGTGATAGAAAATATCCTGAGTAATCAAACGGAAAATAATATCAATGACAATGTTACATCCGTATCAAAGTTAGTCATTAATATCAGTAATGAATTTGGGCTCGTACAGGAAATCAGTCCGTCTGTCCGTTCGGCGTAGATAATTAATTAATTGACAATGCAAGGGATAGGGCTGGGTGAGGTGGGGTCATTTCGATATTAGTTTAGTTTGTGTGACTTCCAGATCTAGTTATATCAAGTAGACTATACACATTTTTTTATGTAAGAGGGAGGCAAACGAGCAAGCGAGTCACGTGATGTTAAGTGATCACCACTGTCCATAGACAACTGCAGCACCCGCGGGGTCACAGAAGCATTGCTGGCCTATAAAAACCCCCGCTGCGAAGTTGGGCCTCCGTCTATCCCAATCACCGGACAGAGCATGGCGGCTGGTAGCCGCTATTCAGGCGTCAGTTTTCTGTGGGAGTGTGGTACTTCCTCGGACGAGCCGGCCTATTCATGCTGCAGGCTAAAAAAGCATGCAGCAGGCTCCATACCACTCCAAGTAATGGCTCCACACCACACCAAGTAATGGCTCCATACCACTCCAAGTAATGGCTCCATACCACTACAAAGTAGTGGCTCCACAACTGAAACAATGCATGCTATGCTTTTTTTTAATAATATTTGTAGAACGGGGGCACGGATTATATTACCCCTCAAAGATGGGTAAAGCGAAGCACAAGCATGCAACAATTAATTTTCTCGAAGAGATTTTTCTTCATTGTTTTTAGATTTTGTTTTATTGATGGTAGACGTTAAACCTAATAATATCTAATTGTGCCGTATTGAGCAGTAAAAATAAGTCCATAAAAGCCATACAAGTGGGCTGGATGTTACTATTAATAACAATAAAGTGACGTCACAGTTGGTAAGTAGCAAAACGTTTGGTATAGGGAATACAAAAATGAGAAATGCATGATCCACTTAATAGGAGTCTGTGGAACGACCAATCGACACATGTGCTTTTATATTTATGAATGTTTGTGTGTTTATGGCTACGGGTGAGATAAATTGAAATCAATATTTCGTAAACCTTGTCCGGTCAGGAAAATGACTGTTGTTAGTCGTAGTTTTGTTTAATAATTAAAAAAATTGTCATGGAAATCGAATTAGGTACGAGCGTCAAAATTAAAATAAAATAAAATATACTAGACAAATCTTGAAACTAAATTATTTTGTATGTGTTATAAGTAAATATCGAAATTATCCCGAGCTACTTGATCAACTTTGTTTAAACCAATTTTTGTTTGTAGTTTTTATTGACTTTTATAGGTATACTCAATGTTAAAAGATATTTTCCTTATATACCTTTCATAATACAATTCCACAATCTAATTCCGCAAGAAATTGGGTTTACCACCGAAAACGAGCAACGACAGTTTATATTCTAAACAAAATTCCAGCGATAAAATTATTCTTTTCTTAGACAATATTTAATTTTATGGAGTGGAAAACTGCGAGGGTCTCTACAGGACAATGGCATAATTTGTTACGCTGAGATATCATGCCGAGACATTTTAAATTCGAGTTTGTGTATCAAATATTATTTTTATTTCATTTATTTTTATTTATCGTCGTTAACGGTGTTTTATTTCTTTATCACTGTACATTCCTAGCATTATCCTCGCAATATGACGACCTCCGTGGTGTAACGATTAACGTTCTTGACTGCTGCTCAGGAGGTTCGATGTCGCGGGTTCGATCACCGGTCAGGTCAAGATGGAATATGAACTTTTTCTAATTAGCCTTGGTCTTGGATGTTTATCTATATGTATATTTATTATAAAATATAATATCGTTGAGTTAGTATCTACTCATAACACATGTCTCGAACTTTGGAGCTAACTCAATATGTGTGATTAGTATTTATCCCTATATTTATATCCCGTATCAGAAACTATTTTCATACAAATATTTAACAACCTTTTACTTTAAAAAAAACCTTGATCATTGTAATCTTATAAACTAGCGTAGATCCTCAGTTCTTCATATTTATTTAATGTGCCTTATCCATGGAATAAGCAAAAACATCAAGAGACTTTTTACACGTCGCATGAAGTCAGACACAAGAAAATTTATTAAAAAAAAATTTTAATTTAAGTTTTCAAATCCTACATGAGAAACAAATAAATTATAGCTGGCCTCTATATGACAAAAGTCCTTTTAACTAGTAATAAAAAATATATATTTATTTTAAGAAGTTGATGTACGAAATTAAAATATTTTTTTTATGTCGTTTTGACCCATTTGCTTTTGGTAAAATTTATCCTCTAAGAAAAGGCAAAAGGATACAAACTTCATACTGTCACCGTCTATGTTTCCAATTTTTTTCCTGTCATTATTTTATGATTTACCTTTAGGCCCCAGAATTCATATATTTATGGGAATTGTATTCCTATAAATATTCATATTTCATTTATTTCCATCTGTTCTTAATGACAATTGATTAAAAATGTTCAACAACAATAAAATAAACATAAAATATTTTCCCATTCGAAGCATTCAGTGTCACAAGTTTGAAACAGTTCCTCCTAAATTTATACAGGCGACCAACACGCAAAGTTTTAGTTCAGCCGCTATATTATGCTGGTACTTTTTCCTCTATTCACTGCTTTCCTTTTATTTCTAACTTGAAAATATTGACAACTCATATTTTTACCTTGAAGCTTTGTCGAAATTTGTATTTTGTTTTTATGGTCATTTTAATTTAATTTGTGAGGCAAGGTATTCCACATTTTTAAAATATTTTTATACCCAAATTGTGAGGTTATCAAGAAAATATGACTTGAGGCAGATATTTCATTTTAAAGTTAATCTATGTATAAACTCATCACGAAACACAAAAGTACTTGGCGTCAATTTTGCATAGAGGTCCCTTTTAGGACGTAGGAGGTAGGTTGTTAAAGAGGGAATTATGCAAAATTCCTAGGCGATCGGAAATTATAGGTCGCGAGCGTAGCCGCTGGAAAAAGCTAGTCAAGTTATAAAATACTATAAAGATAGTTCGGTTCTCAAAATGACAAAGGCATTTTACTGCAGCCCCTCGGAACATCCAATAAACCACCGCTCCCTACTGGTCCCAGCTGCCAGTTTTGGACGAAAGTGAATGCGGCTATTTGCTTCGAACCTGAACACTCGAACTAGTGGGCACCTTGCCTTATACCAACTGGGATTAAAATTAGCACATGTTTAGTTGTAGTAGAGCGCGCGTAACTCATTGGTATTAACTTTTTTTTGGTCTTAATTGCCTCAAATTTTGTACAGATAGAAATGGAGGGACTACTATTAAGCCGTAGTAAATTATAATTATTTTTAAAACAGTTTCATGCAATTTGATTAATTTTTATTTCATGGAATAATCTACAATTGTTGTTTAATAATATATCTTTTAATTTTTTTAGTAACTATGTCAGTCAGTGTCATCTTAATTAAAACTCATATTTTGCCTGCCTTTTTAATAGCCAATTTACATGTAATTAATTAGAAATATATGCACGTATTTCAAAAAACAACTTATTGTTTTATAACACACTCTATAGACAAAATGTAGTTTCTCTAAGTGTCTGAAATGTTTGCATGTTAAATGCTGGACCACTTTATGATAGGGTAAAATGGGCCTTAATAATTTGAGTGTAATAAAGAATGAGGCATTATAGGTCTGCGCAATGACGTCATTATTCATGGGACTGGCCATTACATAAATGTTCTCCGAAAAATGCTCCGCATTTTAAATTAAGAAGTTACAGTTCTTTATTTAAATGTATGAATACTTGTTTCGTCATCATACTAAATCATTAACATAAAACTACGATGTTCCTTTCGATTTTTTGCGGTAGCAATCACAACTGTCATTACAGTTGTCATGTACTCGTAATTTTTGGCGCTACTGTTGCCTCTGTGTGAAGCAACGACACCTTTCTTCCGCCATCTTCGAACGCTCCGTGCACCTCGCGATATTTCGGCGAAGATTTCTATTCGAAACCGACCTCCTTTCTGCTTTATACTACCCTGAGCAGCTTCGTGAACCGTGAACACCCACCCCACTGTGTTGGAAACCTCAAAAAGGCGGATCATCGGCAGCAGGAGCATACCAAGGTACGTGCATGTATCATATTTTGTTACTGCTGAATCAAGGAATATCATTTGTGTTATCGTCCAGGCCCTAGGTCTGTCCCAATGTAGTGTCTTACACATCGAGCAACCCTTTGTCTTACCTCACGATACTACAATACTTTATATTTTATAATTTTTATACTATTATATTTTATAATTGTAAAATTAAATAAATACCTATGGTATGTGTTTTGATATTTTATTTTTATTTTAATCGGCATTACACAGGCCTTTTGTTGCTGTCCAAAATATGCATATTTTTTTAAATTAAAAAGCTCTCACCGCTTTTCATCCTGAAAGCTTTTAAATCAGTATTTTTGATAACTTTTCATTCATGACCGCAATACCCGCATCGAAACTTTTTTTTTATTATTGTAATGTTATTTTGGATTTTTTATAACACAACAAGATTTATGTCAGAGGGAGGCAAACGAGCAGGCGGGTCACGAAATGTTAAGTGATCACCGCCGCCCATAGACAACTGCAATACCCGCGGGGTTACAGAAGCGTTGCCGGCCTATAAAAAACCTCCGCTCCCCCCATTTGGGGATGGCGGAGAAGTTGGGCCCCCGGGTCTCCCATTCACCGGACGGAGCATGACAGCTGATAACCGCCTGAATGGCGGTCATGCTCTATATATGTATTTCTTATATACAAGATAATGTGTATATGTGACAGAAATAACATTAAAAATTTTAATGTTATTTCTGTCACATTTAGTAAGGAGAATGTGATAGAAATAACATTTTTAATGTTATTTCTGTCACATTCTCTTGTATATAAGAGATATATTTTGTTCATTATTACAACTTTTATTGCATGTACTCATGATTTATACTAAAGGCTTTTCAAAATTAAAATATTACTTACTAGCTTCTATCCGCGGCTTCGTTCGCGTAAAATTTGGTCTGTTATTCTGATGTATGTATATAACCTGCATTACTGTAAAGTTTCATCCAAATCTTTTTTCGTGAAAAAGTAACAAACATACATACATCCATAGATCCTCACAAACTTTCGCATTTATAATATTAGTAGGATTTCCTGTCTAAGGTCCTACAAATTGAGTAAGCAGTAGCTTTCTATGGTTCGTCTAGTCTGTAAGAAAGCCGAAAGTGAAAAACGGCAGTTGCGACGCTCTTGAGTGAGACATCGTTACTGCTAAACCCCGTCCATAAGCTGCGGTAACCACTTTCCATCAGATGATTTGTATGCCTATTTGCCAGAATGACACTTACAAAATGGATTCTTTGTCAATTTTCATCTCCCATGCTCGAATGTTTAATAAGGCGTTGCCAACATTTCCAACTTGTACGTACCAGATATTCATCTTTTCCCATTCAGGGCTGTTATTCATGGAAAACGCAGCAGATAACGACTCCCAAGGGTGTTATAATTAAATTATAAACTTTTGCAGCCCTACAAAGGGTCAACTTTCGCGTTAAGTAAATGCCATATCATAAAACTTTACTGCGTGCGAAATGAAGGGGTTGTAAACTTTAACACTCGTAGCGGTAAGATTGTAAAAGTAACGTTGATACGAATTACCCCAGAGATACGCGGCCTGGGTCATTGTTTGACCAGAGGTGTACTTCTAATTGGAAGGTTCAGTTTTATCTTAATGAATGTTGTTATAGATTACAATAGGATATGCTTAATGCACTTCCTTTTATACGTGACTAGAAGTTTTCTTTTTTTAATAAAGTTTGCTTGAAACTCTCTTGCGTATAAGTATAAGCCATTGGCATAAATGAATAAGTATATACATATGTACATAATTACGTACGTCAAATAAAAACGTAATTTTTTTAGTTTCACGAATATCCTTACTTACACTTTGTAATTATTGACTATATTATTATTATATACTTATTGAAAGGGCGGCAACGCTTCTTTGACCCCCCGGGTGTTGCAGACGTCTATCGGCGGCGGTGATCACTTAATATTACGTGATCCGCCTGCTCATTTGCCTCCCATTTGCCTGAGAATATGAATAAACTAAAATAGTTTTAAAAAGCTAATATTATTATTGATAAAACTTTTACAGTCGAATATTTCCTTGGTCCTTTTATAGTCAGTAAATATTTGCTCAACTATCCACTACATTTTCTATTGTCATCCGGCTTCTTAACTTTCGCCCTATATAATTCAATTTGAGTAAAATTCTCGAAAGGCTGCCCTCACGCTAAATACCGAAAAAGTTCGGCACGTGACCCCATCTAAGCCCAATCCCAAGGGACCTGGGCGTCCTTTTTCCCATTTTTATCCCGAATATGTGGTCCGTGTTTTATTAGAGCCTTTATTTAAAGAATACTTTTTATGTTTCTCAAGAAAAACATTCGGGAAATTTATTAGCCCTTAGCAAATTGAGTTTGAGTATTATATTATGGTTAGTTTATGTCGGTAGGAAAAATATTTTTGACAATTATTTATACATACACTAGCTAATGCCCGCGACTACGTCCGCGTAGATTACTTAATACTACTACAATGAATTATATCCCTCGGGAACCAAACATTTTTCCGGGATAAACGGTAGCCTATCTTTTATTCTAGGTCATCATCCATCGCTGTACCAAATTTCATCCAGATCCGTTTATTAGTTTTTGTGTGATGTGACAGACAGACAAAAAATCAAAAAACAATGGTTTTGGATTCTATAAAGAGCCCCTATATATTTTTTATTAAATATCTCCCATGTACAGACATACATATATGAGTTACAATTTCATTATATGTTATGTGTTAATACAGTTTTTGTGACAAATACATGTAATTAGGTTTATTTACTTGTTTATCAATTTGTTTTTCAAACTGCATATTTTATTCTGATTTTGCAAATGTGTAATTATTTCAATTAGCTCACTCACAATATTTAACACCGACATAGAATAAGGATTCTTCTCATAGACGATGGGTTAGCACAACCTTTGTGTGCACCTCTGTGCCATCAATAACGGTTTGAGTCTTACATACAAACATTTAACTTACGTATCAAATTGGTTATTGAGCAATAAGAAATTAAATCTTCATCCCTCCCACGCACTAGTCCCATACCCAATAACCGTCATTATTCCAAATCACAGTTGTAAAACAACAAACTTCACGGTATGACCAGCGCCATCTGTCGGCCGCCATATTTGTGTATTAGGTGAGATTTTATAGCGCCGATCCTGTCAATAGATTGACCATCTGTGTCTAATATTTCCATGATCTCATTATCACCATTTGGTTTGACTCCTTAAGCTTAAATTTGAGAATTTTATATTTAAAGTTATTTAAAAGGCAATTTTTTTAAGAAAAATATAATGTGAAAAGTTTAGTGAAAATCATATTAAACACAACGCCTTTCTTTTGTAAATATGTATACGTAACTAGCAAATGTTACGAATAATAATAATAAACAGAATAGTTTTTAAAGCAACATGGATTAATAGTTAATTGGTACAATAAGTGGATTTTAGTAGAAGTTTGTGTAGGCGGGATTACATAAAGGTTAATCCTGTCAAAATCAAGTAGATCAAAACGAAATCTATAAAGCAACTAGACCTTCAAAAGCTTTTTTTCATGTTTTTATTATTTATATACATAATTGTTTGATTCAAATCAACCGATTTTCAATCAATGAAGGCGCAATCGGGGTCTAAAGTTATTGAGGCCAGAGGGATACATTTTCGAATAGTAAGGGTCGAGACCCGATAAATGTTTAGTCACGCTAATTTTCACGTCATATTGTATATTATTATAGCAATAAAGCATTATTCGTAATTCAGCATGATATTACATTTAAACAGTTCATCTGACAGTTTAATAATTCAGTGGCCTTAGATAAGTGTCCTTCAAAAATTATGTCAAAGAGTGATATTGACAGGAAATAAAATATACTTATGGGATTGAACACATGATGACCGCGTGATATTATGTCGCGACTTTTGTCAACCACAACATGTTTCGTTCGTTATCGTTTTCGATATAATTCTGGAATATAGTATTGTCCTTATACTAATTTTAATATTATTGGATGTTTTAAAGAAATAAAAACGCACGACAATTCTAGTCCGTTTAATGGACTGTGCTTGAAGTAAGTATAAGTTATTTATCTTACCAATTAGGTCAAAATAGAGATTCAGTAGGATGTGTTCATATCTTTTCAGGATAGAAAGAATCAAATATCTTGAGACTTAACTGAATTATGGGCTTATTGGTGGAATGGAGACATGTAGTAAAAGATAGACAGCCTACATCCTTTGAGATGAATGCTTAAAACATAACGTTTTAAGCATTTTCCAGACTAGAAGATAGATATAGATAATAACTTTATTAAACCAACTGAGACACACATAAGTATTTTTTACTTGACAATAAAAAATAATTAATGTTATATACAATTGAGGTACATACGTAAAAGGCCTATTTAAATGTGCCCATTTAAATCAATCATCACCAAAATAAAACCGTTAAGCCGCAAAATACCATTAAGATGAACAGAATGGACGTTTTCATCAAAACAGTTCTCTTAATTATGTAATCCAGGCTTACCCAATACTTCTAATCAGAATGCATCATCACGCCAGCCCGCCTGTACGACGAGCGTCAATTAGCAAAACGACATAATCCCCCTTGTTTGTCGTGCCCCGGGCTCTGGTCAAGGTAAACACGCCATCCGATTAGATTATATAGGATATTTCAACGTATTAATAGAAGCTCCATTTTGTTATTGACCGTATTCTGTCAACACGATAATTTTGTGGCGTTTTAAGTTCTTTATAACTCAATTAGGTAATTGTCCTGGTAATATAGTTGGTAACCTGATAATAAGATAACACAACACAAGTAATAACTCTATAAGTAATGTAAATGGATCATCAAATTAGATTATTTTCGACCTATCGATCAAAAACCGAATATCAGTTTTAATTTTATCCACTAGGCTGCCACCAAGTAGTATCAAACTACATACAATCGAACTTACTATATTCAATTACCCGTGTATTTTTGTGGTACACTTTACTGAAAAACTATAGCATCTTCACATTTAGGATTTAACATATAATTTAAATGCATTTTTTGATATATTACATAATTATTCAAAGCATACTCATGTTGTGCTTCGAAAATTGCAAATCTTCTTAAAAAAGCAGATGTACGAATAAATATGAACGATACCTGTGAGTGATGAGTATAAAAAAGCAAGAGCAAGATCTGTAAGGATCGTAGCACGTGGAAGTCCTTAGTATCTGTCTACACCCGGGACTTTTTTTTACAGTATAAGTATTTATTGAGCCAAATAGTTAAACAAAATTAAAGAATATCTATAAATTTTCCCCTGACATACCCCACCCAGCCCTATGCCCTGTAATCTTGCCGATAAAACAATAATCTTTTCTGAGTGATGAGTGCAGCACGCCTCTTTGACATGAAACTTGGAAGATCACTGCATTTTATTTTGATTTTGTTTTCTCCGCTAGATTTATTATATACTTGTAGTATACCTTCCCCGACTTTTCATGAGTTGAATTAAAAAGTTATAGCATTAATTACTCGTTTACAATATGGCTTCCTACAGTTAATAAAGTTTTCGTTTTTGCCTTTATATAAGTTTTACAGACAAACTTGTATTAACAAACTTGTACTAATATGACGGTTATTTATGAATACACTACACACTATACTACACAATACGTTAGAATTCAAATAGTATATATAAAATAAAATATAATAATACGTCTAATACACTTTCAAATAAACTTAGAATAATTTGAAAAGATCGACCTTTTTAATATGATCTATTACGATTTATTTTCAGACTCTGGATACGATAATAAATAAATAAATGGTAAATGACATAGAGTTCTTTATAAAGATGTGAAAATGCTTATTCAAGATCAGCAACGCGGCACATCGCGTCCATAAGATGCGGCTGCCATTTTCTCTTGCACGCTTGCTTTGCTTTTTGCTTGCACCTAATCGAAAGAAAATCCCTTTTTACAGATAATTTCAGATCATTTCTTTCAAAACTTTAATCTGAATAGGCATTTTATTTTTACTTTCTTTAACCTAAATTAAAAGTTTTCATGACATATTCTGCGAAATTTTGACCAGAAATAGGAACATGTGCGTTCCCAAATTGAAAGCAGAGCTTTACGGAAGCCACATGAGCAAAGTTTGTCTCGCAAATTGTATGAAAACTAAACAGAGTTATGTAAAGCTCATTGTAAATTGGACCTGTTCGCGTTACAAAAGAAATGGTAGCCATTTCTGTACGCTTGCTGCATTTAAGATGTAACTATATCCCTGCCGAGTGTGCAACGAAACTTGCATTTCAGAAGGACTGACACTGGGAGAGTTTTTAAACGAATGTTTATCTACGATTGTTATAGAATTTGTAATATATGTAATGCAAAGTATTTTTATGATTATTTCGTTTGCATTGTTAAAAATAATCCTGTGATCATACATAAATGTATCATAATTATGTAGAACGTATATATAGGTATGTTTAAAACAGGAATATTATGAGCTATTCAACAAAAAGTTTTCCATAATTTCTACAACAAAATGTGGGTACGTACATATATTTACTACGATGGGCAAAAGCTAATAAGTAACAATAATCTATACATATAATAAAATTGTAACTGGTATATGTCTGTACATGGGAGATATTTAAGATAAAAATATAAAGGGGTTCTTTATAGGGCCT
>JADGIL010019547.1:38571-60060 GCA_020352625.1 Cactoblastis cactorum
CATTAGCTAGTGTACAATAAATATTATGTCAATAAGAAATTGCAATAAAATTGGATCTACTTAGCTAGTGGCAAATAGTTCGAGCTGAAATCGTGGAGGGAGGTGGTATGACGCATATTGATGGATAGCATACTTGTCAATACTGGGCAAATTGATAGAGCGGTAGGGGTCTGGAAAGTTGGGTACAGACGGAAACACAAGTGCGAGAGCAACTCTGATGGAATTTTGACTGATATGTCACTGTTGTACTTTGATTGATCTAATGTTATTTTTGTTTATATTCATTTAGTATCGAGTTGTTTTCTAAAAAATTAAAGAATATTCAATTCAAATTAATTTCCAATTAATGTGAAGGTTATACTTAGTTTTTAAGATATGCCTCTTTGAACAATAGTCATGNNTCTCACGGTCTAGGCGGAGCCTGGCCGCAAAACATATATGTATCATCAAGTAGATATTAAATAAATATATACGGACAAATCACACAGATTGAGTTAGCACCAAAGTAAGTTCGAAACTTGTGTTATGGAATACTAACTCAACGATTCTATATTTTATAACAAATAAATATATAGATAAACATCCAAGACCCGGCTCAATCAGAAAAAGATCATTTTCCATCTTGACCCGACCGGGGATCGAACCCGGGACCTCCGCGCGACAGTCGGCGTTGTGACCACTGCGCCACGGAGCTCGTGAACTTATTGAATATATATTGCAGCATAAATTTCGATACGGGTTGTCATTTGGGGGCCAACTCGTCATACTTATCGTGCTATACCCTTTCAAGCTGTAAATAAAAATAAACAACTAATATATGTAGGTACCTATGATGCATAATTTGCTCTTTGATCTATTACCTACATCTTCATTTTCGAGATAGACATTCGACATTTTCGAGTCAAGATAGATAATGTTATTGGATAGGCCGTTGGCTCGAAAATACATGATTATTGCTCGAGTGGTTTACTTGTTTCATTGAATAAGGTTTTATGTGTTTCTTTATTACAGCAGACAATTTTCCTAATATAATATTTTCTTAGGTTTATTTCCTACTAGTCTGAGCATACCTACTCGTGATTGTGAAACTATAGAAAAAGACTAAACTCACATATATTTAAAATATACTATTTATCATACGTTTTCATAAAGAGTGTATAATAATTGTTTAAGTGTTTTTAATTCATACGATATATTTTAGCAAATTTAGGGTGAAATACAAACAAACGATGAGGACAGACTATTTAAAATGACATATTTATTTACACTCTGCTACAAAATAACATTAAAATAAATAACCATCCTTTTGCCACAGTCGGATAAAAATAAGCGTAATTATGTTCAAAGCACGTTCTTAAAAAAATTAAATCCAACTTAGCTCCGTCTGTAATTAAAAAACCCTAAAAATTGGCTAAGGTCGAGTCGGAGTGGCATATTCCGGTTCCGTACCATCATCTATGAAAAATTGCAAAATAATCACGTTTATTGTATAGCAGCCCCCCTTGATTATTATTTTTATTTTAATTTAATTATTTATTTTTATATTTCAAGCGTCTATGTGTTATCGTTATCAATATCGAGCAAAAAAAAAACACGTTTCTTGTGTGGAAGCACCCTTTAATATCTTTTTATTTGTAGTATTTGTTGTTTAAGCAGTAACAGAAATACATCCTTAAAAATCTCAACTGTCTAGCTTGCACGGTTTTTAGATACAGCCAGGTGGCAGACAGACAGACAGCGAAACCTTAGTAATAGGGTTCCCGTTTTACCCTTCGGGTACGGAACCCTAATAAAAACTAATGACATAGTTTTTTCTTTCAAACTACTAATAAAAGAGCTACAGTTATAAAAAAGTACGTACAGTCCAATTAAAGTTGTTATGGGGTGAGTTTATATAATGAAAGAGTATCGCTATCAAAAACGGACTACGCATTTTTAATGCCGGCACATATTAAAAATAGGGCGACCATGCTATCTGGGATAATCCGTATCATCTGCTACGGGGGTAACTGGGGTAATTATTTAAAGGGGGCAAAATGAACCACACGTAAGCCCAAACGCGTGCTGGGTAATTGTTGCGTCCAATAACCAATAAGGGATTATTTAGGGTGACCATATTGCTTTAAGAAATTAATACGGGGTCTGGCGGATTACTGCGAGTAATTTTCTAAGTAGGTCGCATACTCTGTGGTTTTTTTATTCAATTTGTACTTGTAGGTTTGGCTTACTTGTTTTTCTTTTATATAATTTATTTAACAAAATTAGGTTTTTGGTAAATTTTGCACTCAAAATCTACAAATAGTTTTATGGAATCTTTCAAAACGTTTATCCGAAAATAGAACAAATGGCACAATTAAATATATGTAATTATTGCACTTGATAATATACTATAGAAAAAAGTACAATAAAAGCTAATACCATTCATATTTTCTCGTTTCTTTTTACTAAGCATCTTCGTCCCGCGACATCACACATACAATACACGTACATATCTATTTCTTAAATTTATTGGTTCAGGTTATAAATATCATGCTATCATTAATAAAAAAGAAAGAAAAGAATTTAAACTGCTTACTAGAAAATGTTTACACTCAATTCATTTATCACTTCCTGCAGATAACGCACGCAGCGTCACCCTACCAGCGGGCAGTTCATAAATTACCGAATACAGGGAGTGTCATTGTGTCTGAACCTCAAAACGTATTAAACCACATCGATTGACTGCCACCGTGACGCATAGCTTTTGGCAATAGTGTTGATATCGATAGCCAATGTACTCGTATCGTTTAATACAAGTTGATTTATCGAATATCGAGGTTCAGTCACTAATTTTGTTATTTTTGAAAACGAAAAAAAAAGAAAATGGAATAATATAAATGAATATAATTCTTATCCGAGTGTTATGCCGGTTACATCCTCAGCAGTGACGCTTCAGAGCCCGGAGTCCGCTTCCTAAACTAGATTTGATGAGGTTACTGGCTTTTACACAGAACGAATATCGACCTCTACAACCTCAAGGGTAAACTAGAACTAATCCTAGGATAGGTTTATACAAAAAAAAGATGAATAACATATACAATAAAAATAGTATATTATATAATAGTTAAAAGAATACAGTACATTCGCAATAGATACGTTCGTCTCAAGGAAATACTTGCCCAATGTGAAAATGTGTTATTTACAATTATTCAAGCCAATACACATAACATAGTAAAGCTGACTAATTTCAATCTAAGTATATAGATAAAGACCGGCAACGCTTCTGTAACCCCGCGGGTGTTGCAGGTGTCTATGGGCGGCGGTGATCACTTAACATTATGTGACCCGCCAGCTTGATTGCGTCACTGTTTCATTAAAAAAAAATATTGTAATATTTTTCCAGTTAGTTTTAAATTTATATCGATAAAATGTTCTGAGATTAATTAAGTACCACAACCCTAGCTCTAATAAGTTAGTAAGTGCTGTTGCACAACATTTGTTGCATTGTTCACAAAACTGCGGGCCCCGTCT
This sequence comes from Cactoblastis cactorum, assembly GCA_020352625.1. Lineage (NCBI taxonomy): Eukaryota > Metazoa > Arthropoda > Insecta > Lepidoptera > Pyralidae > Cactoblastis > Cactoblastis cactorum. Next base: position 42,082 of record JADGIL010019547.1, read on the forward strand.
GTTCGGCGCATCCCCAAAAAAAGATTACATTGTAATAAAAATGACTACTAAAAAGCATGCCGTTTGTAATACGTAGTAAATAAATCAAGTCTTTGTCGACAAATTTTTTGGGCGTCACAACAAAATTATTGTTGATGGTGCGTGAGATCATAAAATATGTTTTATATATCTTTTATTTTAGATAAGTAATAAATAAAATGCTACAGATTATATAAAAAGTCCTACAAATGAAAAATTTAAATTTATCGATATAAAAATTGATACCATAATCTATATACATATATAAAACTTTTCCGTTACCGAGTGACTGACTGACAGACAACGCACAGCCGAAAACGCAAAATTTGGCATGTTTGTTCCTTGGAGAGTGTAGAGAATTGAAAATTTCACCTTGAAGAGGATTAAAGGAGTAAATTTTTTTATATGGAAGTTAATCTACGCAGGAGAAGCCGCAGGCAAAAGCTAGTTAAAAATAAAGGCATAAAAAGTAAATTGGAGTAGTTAAAAGAAAACAATTAATATATCTTGAGACATTTATTTCGTAAAAAATGCGATGTTAAATTCCTTCGTCATTTGACGATAACACAAGCGTCACACCAACGTCAGAAGCACTTTATTATATAGGTGTACTTTTGTGCATAAAATATCAATTGAATACACTGGTCCGATTAAAAGATACATTCTTAATTATATAAGTGAGATTGGTATGTATAGAAAAAGTGATTTATTCCAATCTAATACCAAAAATACCATTATTATTTGCTTTTACTAGAGTTCCCGAATCTAGATCGTTATATCTATAGATAGATCGTTATAAGTTAATCAGAAATAAACAGATATCATTGGTACAAGTTGGTCTTCTACCAGAATATAATTGGAATAAGTCATGAAAGTTAATTAATAAGAATGGAATGAACAATACATATTAGCTGTAAAATCTATACAAATACAAAGTACATAACAAAAGACGATCGAACTTTTGTGTCGTTTAAGCGACTTTGATAATAAAAATTAGTTATATAAAAAACATGATGACAATTCCAAAAATCCAAATAACAGTTAATTTATGATTCATTATCTAATATCCATAGACGACAGTAAAAATATTAAAATTTAATTGAGATTGCTGGTTAATTAATATCTATTTGAAAAAAGAGATGGCAGATTTTTTTATGTTCTTCTTCGGAATAATATACGTAATAGGCAAATAGGTATAAAAAATTTATCGATTATATTCCTCTTAAAACAATTTCAATATCAATAACTATAATAAGTACTAGTGTAGTTAACTTATAAAGCAGGTTATTTGGGTATATATAAAAGTTATAGAAACTGTGAAAAATAGAAATGTTATCTAACATTTGTTGTCAAAAGTTAACTATTGTTCTAAATTTTATATTTTCTCAGCTATTTTATATTGGCATAGCTGTTCCTGTATAACGAATGATTTAATTTTGTCCTAATGAAAGCAAAAAGATCGCAGGTAATATTAGACTAATTTTAATAAACAGATAAGATTATATGTACAAAGCCCTATTCTATATATACATATCTTAAAAATTCAGGCTAAGAAATAAAGTTCGTAAAGAAGTTAAGTGTTCTGAAAAAGTTGACTTCATTCTTATTCATAAAAATAAAATTATTAATAGTAAAATCTTATATAAAATGCCCGATATCGACACGAAAAGCAGTTGGAAATAAAACACTTATTTCAAATGGCATTTTCAATTAAAATAATAAAATATACCTAATTAAGTAATGTGATTGTAAATAAGTATCATATTATCATTGTGACATGAGCATAATTCTATTTATTTACATAAACCCTACGCGCTATATACCCTCATTAGAAGTACATACACTAGAAGGCACATTTTGTACCTCTTGAAGCTTCACAAAATTATTTTCTTAACTTATTACATAATTTAATACGATACCCATATGTCAAGAAGCGCTCCGTATAATACGACTGTTGAACAAGGACCGCAGGAAATGTACTTAACAAAATGATCACTTATAACAAAACAAGATCTTTACATATTTAATATTAATTATATAAATCCGTCGTAACTTCAGTGCATCTAACGTAAACTAAAATTTCAAATAATAACTATAAAATTAGTTATACTCTAGTTATTTGTGCACAATTTAATCTTTTTCTCGTTAAAATAAGAGTGAATTTCGAACAAGCTTATATAACTAAAAACATATGTATTTTTCGTACGGCCTCTGTTCACCAAACCAAGCAGTAGGAGTGTAATATTATAATTAAATAAAACTAACAACAGTAAGTAAAGCTGATAAAGAACTACATAGTAACATCAATTCTCATTTGGCAGTTAAGAATACTGGTCGCGCCATCCACACATACACAAGCTCCATAAAGACACATTTCGTTTAGTCTTTTGTACAGGCAGAGTTCTTTCAGTCCAATTTTGATGTCCACTGTGTGACACGCAGTTATATCGCGCCTAATAGAGATAGGAATAGAAGAGTTACCTGTCTCTGTTACTCTTTAAATATCTAACTGAGACGGCATGATAAAACGTAACATACGCGTCACGCTACGGACAAAGTCACAAAAACTTAACCGTTTTTTATATGTACCAAAATGGCAGGATGTTGTACAATGCATTAATATATAATCAAATTCAGTTTTAACGGTGGTATAATTGATGTGCTATCTTCACAAGCCTTGCATAAAACGAGTTTTATATAATACATTCTACTCGACTTGAAGGACTGAACTAATTCTACCTTATTATTTGTCATGACTCCGTGATTACTCCTATATTGAGAGTGCGTCTTTTTTAATTTCCATTGAAACCATTTTAAACAGCAGAGTTTTTACCGATGATTGTTCCTCCACTAGTGGCGTAGACGCGACGACCGTCAAATTCAACTGAAGAATTCCTCTTGATTGCATCATCCCCATCCTTCAAAGGCTCTTTTTCATCCCTAGAAATAGATAAAAAATATTAATTAGTAATTCGTTTTTGTTTAACAGTCAACATATGAGAGTCAAATAACATTTTATATTATTAATATAATTTATATATATTTGGATAATTATAATTTCTTTGTAATTTTTATGTTTGACCATCATAACGTGCTGACTGTTATTTTCAATGCAAAATATGTACAGCAATTATTTACAACAAAACACCAATCACTAAACTACATTCAAATTTACCAAAAAAAAATTAAAAATAGAAACCAAAAAACGGGTTATAAACAAAATGCAAATGATTTTTCCGTCGCCGGCAAAATAACTCTCTTTGCAGGATTAACAGTCGTTTGCACCATACATTGCTTATATTTTGTAATAATTCAGAAACGTCCTATGACGTATGTCCATCATTTTCACCATTATAGCTGCAGAATGTCCTATACTGGACATATGCATTTCTTTCAATATATATACATATGTATGTCCAGTATAACAGTGAGTTGTGAATCGTAATATACGAAGGCCACGCTAAGTAGAATAGTAGGCTTATTGGATTATATGGAGAATCAAATATAGAGCCATATGGATTATTACTGTAATAATAGCGCATACTTGACATCAGCTGACAGTTAGCATTAATTGAAAACATTTAAAATACTTAATGATTTTTTATTTTTTTTTAAATTCGTGGTTAATTCTCTCGGTAAAACGAAATATACGTCATAGAACAGTTCTTAGATTTAATGAAAGTATAGACTTGAATCTTATAAGACAGATTAACCTAGCTAAAATAGCTAAGGAATATCTTAAACTTGGAGCTATTTAATTATACGCTAGGAACAAGTTAAGCAAAAACTAAAATGATTCCTAAATACAGTGCAAACGGGTGACAAAGCTTAAAAATATGCTAAATTAGAAGCGAATAAAGACGAGTAATCAATTATCTTGTTAGTGCAATCCTGATTAAAAAAACTTTCTTACACAGGTGTAGTTGGAACGTAACTACAATGACCAGAGAGTGGCAGCGTGGGAAAGACAATTTTAGAATTAGATTGTGTATTGTGTGTGCATAAATGAATTACAAAATCAAAATGCATGATTAGAACTAATCGTAAAACAGGAGTAAAGGATTAGAATAACAAAGATGTCTTATAATGCTGTCAGAAAAATCACCGTCGTAAGAGATGTTCCAGATAAGAACTGAAAATCAACTCAGTATATATACATCCGTGGGTTAACCCAAATCACTATCAGACAAACACATTTTTTACTATAATATATATGAAATATCCACAAACACTTGTACTTAAATCTACGATTGTTACTCGTATTTTAAACGAAATGAAAATTAAGCAAATATTATTTCAATTTAAAAAAACAAACTATCATTCAGCTATATTTACAGAGGCAAATTGCTAAGCTTGTGTCCGGTGTATTTACAATCACAAGCGGCTTTGAAAATGGAATGTTTATTCCACTTTTGAATTACTGACTTCGCAGGCGTGGCAACCGCACAGACAAGCATGCAGGCAATTCAACCTGAGTTTGTATGCCTTACGTTGGAGTCGGCACGAGCTTGACTGGTGGCGGCAGGGGCGCGGGGGAGGGCGGCGCGCGCGGCTTCGTGCTGCAATAAGGGAGCGGGAAGCGCCAACCGTACAGACTAGCGGGACACAGACAGAAACATCTCTCATCGACACTAACACTTAATAAGGACGGGAAGGAGAACAAGCATCGACAATGCAAGGATTGTAAATAAAATCGCATGAAAAATCATAATGTCGATGGTGTGCTAAAGTTTAAAGTGATTAATCGTTATTCACGTCAAATAAATCTAATTTGAAATAGTATGTATTACCTGCCGAGTTTAGCTTCATCCTCTTCATGTTTCTTAGTTCGTTTTCCACAAATCGAGGCTATGACGCCTTGCCGTCTGAAGCACAAAAGGAGCAAGTCCACTACGAGCAAACAGATGAATACTCCAGTCAAGGCAATCCCTATAATAGCACCGCTTGATAGTAGTTGTGGAGGAGCGAATCCTGAAGTTTGTACTCCTGCGGAAAATTAAATTAATTTTAGATTTCTTTTCCAATGACTAAAACAAAAGAGCAGTAGAAGAAGCAACACTATCGCATGAGAAAATTAAATAATAATCTATTGCAATTTCTTAATGGAATGCTAAAGTATCTACTGCTCTTGACTTGTTAGTTTTATGCATCATACGCATCATGTCCTAAAGCTGTAGATGTTATATGACATGACAGTGATTGTAACAAATGCATTTCAATCTTTTGTGCATCATAGAGGTGATTTTAGATAAAGAAATAGAGATCTTTAGAAGCGACTGTTGACATTCATTACAATCAATTTGATGGTGATAATAAGGGAGTGCTTTCAGTTTAAAAAAAACGTGCACCCAATCACCAGTATTCATGTACTAGTCTAAGACAAAGTCGCAATCATAAGTATAATATATCTAGGTATAAATATGGTCGTGGAAAGCTCTCCTCTAGAATGAGATGGGGTTTGAATGAAATGAAGTAATGACACTGAAATGAACGGTGATACATACAATCTATCCTTACAAATATAAAGTAAAAGAAAAGTTGTCAAGATGCAAACATTCCAAAAAACATCGTCCAACGCAAAATAAATGTTCAAACCCCATGACAAATATACAGATCTAATAAAGCAGTAATAGGTCTATTAAGTAGATTATATTTTATTTTCTTACTTCTATAAACTACTTATTTATATAAGTCATCATTTATAACCAGCACCTGTATTAAATATATAAATAACCTGTTTTATTATTTCGAAACATACAAAAGTTTTTTGAAACCATGGCATTTTTAATTACTTATTAATACAACTGCCTTATCAAGTGTCAAACTAATTAAAAAAGCCACATTTTAAGTAACATCTATAACGTTGAAAATACAATGAAACTGCCAGATAACAATTAAGCATGAGTAAGTAAAATATGTATAACATAAGCGATCACCATTTTAAAAACCGCTGGCAGTTCGATCCAATGTCTATCCATGCTTGGATAAAATAAATCAGGTAACAGCTAGGGTCACGATATAAAATAAATAAAATGTCTATGACCAAATCTATTAGTCCTATTTTATATTGAATATATAAAAAAGTAAGAACCTTTAAACATATCAGGTTAATACCGACCATGCTTAGTGGGAAATGTGTAATTACCTATGTTTGAAAGGGTGAACATAAACGGTCAGGTCATGCAATAGGTAATTAGTTCATTCTAAAGGAAACTAGGCAACGAGTTCATTAATGGATAGATTAATATAAAAAATATTTACCCAATCTCTGTGAGGGCGACACATACACTTCTAACATACAGGGTTAGGAAATGCAGGTCCTGATTGGCATCTTGACAGCTTTCTTTTTTACCTTAACACTCATATACCAAGTCGATATTACACCAATACTGTGGGTGTACAATCCTACTACGAAAAGGTATTTACAGACAGTAAAATGAATTATACTAATATCATTCAATCTAAGGACTGAAAACTCGAAACAAAATGAAGATTTTTACACATTTATTTCTTTTCACATTGGTCGATTTTCCACGATTTCACAAAAATTTCGTATTTCGAGAAATTCGTACTTTTAATTATTTCTTCGCTATTTATATACAATCATTGCTTGCCATTTGCATATTACGATTTCAGTTTACAAAATTGAGCTGAGTTCTTTGGAAAAGTTTTAAATCTGAAATCGTTAATTGCATAAGGCTTGCCATAACTTATATTTATACCATACTTGCATAACCTAACAGTATGTTTTACACAATCTTATAGCTGGACGATATTCTCCTTGAAGTTTATACTATTATTAATCTATATCAAAACTTGAAAATACCTACTCGTCAAAAATTCTTACATATTTTCTCAAAATCCTTATAAATTACTAATGTCATTATTTTTGCCAATCGTTTTGGCATAATTTGGAAATTAACACTAAATATTATATTTTGGCAGTGTTAATTTATTAGCCTTGTAACTATCTAATCATTATCTACTTACTTAAAGTTAGTACACCTATAATATAATGTTTAGTAACAGTGAATTCCAAATAATTTCGATATTATAGAATCAAATTCCTTTTTAAGATTTATATTACATAGAAAATTTCGATAAAAAACCATTTTACGATATTTAATCTAAACAGAAATGTTAATAAGAATATTTATGTTACATCAACAAATCGTTTTATCACAACAAGTATACCACCTAACATAACAGTCGTTTTATAATGTTTAAGTTTTAAACTCATATATTTTCTCCCTTCAGTGATTATTTTAAGTAAAAAGTTAAAAGTATCGTTGATAGTAAATCCAGTAAAATATGATTCCATGAAAAATGGCTTGCACTTCCATTTGGATTACCTAGAAAATATTTCAACCAATAAATACGCACAGATCGAATCTTTAATTATTTTTTTCGAAACATTAATCAAGCAAATGAAGATATTCTTTTAAAAACATAATGATAGTCAAATTAAAGTTTAAATAACTTACCATCAATAATAAATTAACACCAACAAAATATAAGGTTGACAATTAAAACCTAATAACTTATAAAGAGAAGCAAAACCACTTTTAAAATAAAACAAATTTTAAAAAATAAAATCATCTTAATTTAACTGCAAATACGTTATAAAATTTGTACCACAAATAGCGTGACATAGCATGATCGTCTTTATCTATTGGCAAGTTTGATGACAAAAAAGAATACAAAATGTAATTAAAAAATAGAGGAATAACTGGTTAACTTAAACTGTATATCTAAAACTAAATTGTACTCACATAAAGAAGCAAAGATGAAAGAAATGATGACTGGTAAATTTTATGCGCACAGCACTCCAGAAGTTATAATCGAAGATCTACTAGCAATAAATACAAAATGAAGTGTAACACTTTACAAAAACAAACAAAGTACAACAAAGATGATGGAACTCAAAGAATAAGTGGCAATGGTTGCCGTAGAAGGAGTCAGGGGGTCTGGGACGGTATAAATGTCGTAGAAACCAGCGCGCAAGGGCACGTCGTTGCTTTCTTGGTTGTACTCACCGAGAGCCGTGTGGACGTAAAGCTGCGCAGGCGCAGAGTAGCCGAGTACGTTGTGAGCCTTTACTTGCATGCGGTAACGGGTATCGGGAATGAGCCCTCGCACTTCGTAGCTAATCTCTTCGGGGGATTGTAGCAATTTCTGACCACATTCAGATTCTGATGCCACTCTCCATTCTCCACTCACTTTGAGCACCTTTTGAAATAATGATCAAGTTATGAAAATGATTATCCTTTATATTTATGTAGTGGTATGAGCCTGCTGCATGCTTTTTTAGCCTGAAGAATGAATGGGCCAGCTCATCCCGGGCAGTACCACACTCCCACAGAAGACCGACGCCTGAATGGCGGCTATCTGCCGCCTTGCTCCGTCCGGTGAGTGGGAGAGCCGGAGGCCCAACTTCACCACCCTCCCAATTAGACTTGGGCTTTTTACATTTCTGTGACCCCGCGGGTGTTGCAGTTGTCTATGGGCGGCGGTGATCACTTAACATCACGCGACTCGCCTACTCGTTTGCCTCCCTCTTACATAAAAAAAACTTGTTAATTGTTATTTGGAATTATAAACTTCTTTTCACTATAAATAGTCCTGCGATTAACCATTATTTAAAAACTCTAAGATGCAATTGCATAGCTGGCAGAATAGTTGGAACTCTTCTCAATATCTATTGCGCTGAGAGTGACCAAATCTGAAATTCGGGAAAGAATATCAAGAATATGATAAGAATTAAAAACTTACAGGGCAATAAGTGATCTCGTACATGTCGATGGGTTCGCCATTATTAGCAGGCACTTTCCATTTCAGTACGTATTTATCTGCGTACATTCCTCGCATAAGAGATTCGGAACTAATGTTTTCTCTCCACTTTGGTTGTTCAGGGGCCGACCTACAAAATTTAAAATCACGAATCATCCATTTAATCATGTAGAAGATAATTATTTCTAAAGTTTACGCGAATATTAGACATTAAAATGAAACAAATTTACCGGATTTTTGTCTTCCGTGAAGATGGATGCTGAAAAGTATCCGAAACCTCGGATAATAATTACATAATTAAATAATTACACATAAATCTTAAAACAGTATAAATTCCTTTGTGTGTAGTGATTAAACCGCGATAAAATCCGTTAAATTTGTTTTATTTTCATGTAGATGATTTTATGTATTAGTATTGATTATTTTAAAGTCTTTGTACTCACCTTCTAGGCATTATAACTGTCAAGGGAGCGCCCCAAGCACCGGCACCGACCTGATTCACCGCAGCGAATCTGAAGTCGTAAGTGAACATAGGCTTCAAGTTTTCCACGATATACGGTGAGTTCACAGACCATGTTCTGTTCATAGCGAGATTCCAATCGAAATTCGTGTTTTCTTTGTACTGGGCGGTGTATGCTAAGATTGGCGGACCCATGTCCTCGGCGGGCCCAACTATATTAAAGGACACCGACGTTGCTGTTATCGTTTCCTGTCGTACCTATTAATTTATTTTTATTAAAAACAAGATATTATTAAGAATAGACTTCATTAAAATTATTGGTTTATCGATTCCGAAAACTGATAGTACTAATGATGGCGTGACCATGAGCGTTGTTTTACTTTCGACAAATACAGTTATATTTATGTACCTAGTGCATTCATGGCAATTGTTATTGTTTTTTTTTTTTAGGGTTCCGTACCCAAAAGGTAAAAAGGGAACCCTATTATTAAAACCCCGCTGTCAGTCCGTCTGTCACCAGGCTCTAGGTTTAAGATATTTATTCTCATAAACGATTCAAGTTCACTTCATATGAGAATAACACAAATAAATCTAAATAACAACAATAATACCAATTCTTCTTGAACCGTGATAGCTACTTAGACAGTTGATTCTCAGAAGATGTATAATAATATTGTTGCTAGAAACAAAAATAAAATAAATATACTATAAGGTATAAACAACCAATTTTAATTTATTGGATTTTTAAAACGTTAGGTACCTTTATTGCGCGACACCAGTTTCATTGATTATTTTTATTTTTACTGTCTTTCGCCAACGGATGGACTTTTAAATATCAGCTATTTACCTTTATTACACTCTATGTGGGGTAAAACACGAACAGACATAATAGCTCCAAATTAAATAAAATGTACATCAAAGTTATTAGCATACTTCGGAAAATCTTTTGTGTCCATAGACTACGATGATCGCGTTCCTTCAAATAAGTGGCAAGGTCTTGTTTGCGTACACAATTATCTATAAACAAAATCAAAAATATAGCCCGTGACATAAATTTATTTTCCAGGAAAAAATGTACCTGTTCGATTTGCCTTGGAGGGAAAGCCTCTCTTAGCTGAATGATATGTTCAGCTTCGCCAAGCGTGTTGGTAGCAATACATTTGTATACCCCGTAGAGAGCGCGGTCCGTGGGCTGTATGGTCACGTAACTGTACGGTCCAGAACCGTAGATCTTCACTTGGGGAGATTCAATTAGATCTCTATCGAGGAACCTGGAAAAACACGTGTTTTAAGACGTGATCTTATAATGATTTTCTTATATTTACAGGAGTATTTTTGCCAGACGTATTCTTAATTCTCGATTAGCAATGTGACAATCGTTATGACGAAATTACGTGATAACGATACAATTATACAGAAATATCAATCACTGTATCACTGTGTTATTTTATTATATGTATATTTTGAAACAAAATATTATGGCTCGTTATCATTGAAAGAAAAATTTACGCATTATATATGGGGTCCTTTTAAGGCCAAAAAGATGTATTTTTAGAATTTATGTTTGTCTGTTAGTGTGTTTCTATGAGCACACGCAAAAACTAATGGATGGAATTTGATGCAGTTTTCACAATTGTATCAGAAGTCTATTTTAAAATATAGCCTAGGTTTCATTTGATACGTCGCTTAGAACCCGAGATATTGACGTAAGCTTAGCGCCGGCATAAACTAATAAAAATATTTTTTAAATAAGTCAAAAGTATCGTAATATTTATTACCTCCATTTAATTGTAGCATTGGGTATACTTTCAGCCACACAGCTGATGTTCACGGGCAGACCGTTCCAGCTCCAGATTGGTACATTCGGCATGTTTTCGAACGTCGGAGCGAATTGTACAGTCAAATGTCCATTCTTTCTAGCCTCACCGCCTAAAAAAATATACAATTAAATATCACATATATAAAGGTAAAATGGTATGGTTTGTTTGGCGCCAAAAATATGGAACGACTCTTGCTCAAACCCATCCGTGGCCTAATGTGGACCATATCATGAGGATCACAAATGCCGCTAAATATATAAATCTTTCTAAAATAAAATAGTTTTCCAAGTGATTAATTTATTGTTTAATACATTTAAAAGATTTTTTTTTAAGTGAGCTGTTCGCACCGTTTCCTGGCTACAAAAGATGACTTATAGGTCGCTTATAGGATACAATTCACAGACCAGATTTTTCTGGCTTAAAATAAAAATAATAATAGCAAGGTAGTTTCAGGTAATAAACATACCGTCATTTTCGGCGATACACTCGTACAAGCCGTCGTCCGTTCTATTGAGATTTGAGATGGTAATAACTGCGCTGGATTGCATCTGATCCCCAGTCTGTCTGCTGGTGGTCTCTACTGTTATCCTGCAAATATTGGTCAATCAGTCAATCATTTAGAGAAGTCCTAGTTGAAATTAGATAACGAAAAACGATATTACATTAAATTATATAAACTTTAACGTCAGGTATTAATAGTAATTATAAAATACATTTACAATCACAAAGTATTACCTTCCATCATCATTAGCTCCATTCACGAATCTGTCTAAGTTGGACAGTTTCCTAAAACTCAATCTAGGAGCTGGTCTTCCCGTGGCTTTGCATTCTAATTTAGTTTCAGATCTTTCAGGGGCAGTAATGTTGAAGAACTCGAAGATTTTAGGAGGGACAAGGACTTCCACCTCAATTTCTGTCTCGTTCTGGCCCGCTTGGTTGACGGCACTGCAGATATACTTCCCATAGTCTCCGGCTTCCACGCGGTCAAATGTCAGAAGACCTTTGTTTTCGTTCACGCTGAATCTTGATGTCGAAGCCAGATTCTAAATATATACATATTTATCAACTACATAATAAATGCAGCTTTCTAAGGCCGCACGAATCTTTTTATTTTACCTTCAAATTTACAAAAAATAATGTATAAAATATTATTTATACATGCATATAAATTACTATTTAAACCCCAAATTTGAAAGTGTGTTCAAAACTTTCTCGAAATCCCAAAAACGTAATAAATTCTAAATATTAAAAAGAAATATTTATAAAATGTATCAATTAGTCTCTATATACTTATTTATTTATGATATGAAGATATGTACAGCCAGTTTAAAATATGTACAAAATAAGAATACCTCTCGAGTGCTGGCCTTGATCCACGTGTAAGTTGGGGGCGGCTTTCCCCTGGCTTTGCAAGTAATCGAAGCGGATTCACCTTCCTTTAGCACCACTCGTGGTTCCCGCTCCTCCATTTCGGGTGCCGTATAAACCTAAAAGTTTAATGTTTAGATATCTTTATATATGATAATAAAAAGAATGTACGCGCATAACTTCAGAACGACTGCACCAAATTGGATGATAATTTTTTGTGTTCCTTATTGTCAGGACAGGTTTTTATATAAGAAATAATACATACGCCTCATTATTTTTTCCGTAGGGATTGGCAGACATTCTTCCACTTACACTGACCTGACATAATTCGTTAGCAACTTCCATATTCATTAATCTTTTCAATTTGTTCTCACTTCACATAAAAACCTAATCGTTTAAAAAGATAACACTAATTAACAACACATTAATTACGAACTAATTAAGAAAACACTATTTTAACAAACTTTATTCCTTATGGGGTAGACAGAGCCAAAAGACCTGAGATTCGACGAGTCGAAGATAACCTAAATAGATTTGTTTCTTTATTGGCGCAGCTTTTATGGAAATATCAGACACAAGAAATTGATGGATGACTTCAATAGCATTTTCTGATCCAATTCTACACGTATTTCAGAATCAATCTTCATTTGCTTGCTGACAATTAAATTTTCATATCTTTGACTTCAAATTGACTGGGAGACATTTTACTTCAAAAAAATCAGAAAGTGAATATTGATAAATTAATGTTTTGGCCCTAACGATAATGGTTAACATACTCAGGAGATATTCATTACTCAGGAGGTCTCGGGTTCGATTCCCGTCCAAGTTGGAAAATTATATGTTTCTGATTAGCCTGGGTTTTGGATGAGATTTCTTTGAGTTAATATGTCATTACAAGTCTCGAACTTACTTTGAGGCTAACATAATCGGGGATTTGTCCCTATTTTACTATACTAGCTTATGCGCGTACAAACATAGGTACACAGGTCCACATTTACAAACATAGGTACATCTTCCACGTACAGACATTGCACAGTTACGGTTGTATTATATGTACAGATATTTTTTCGTAATTTTTTTACCTCAAGCTTAATATGTCTCTCAGCAAGTTCGCCAGTTTTGATCACAACAGCTCTACAAGTGTACGTTCCATCATCGCTTTCTTGAACGTTTTTGATTTGCAAACCGTTTGTATGAATCACGTATCTATCATCCGTGGCGATCTGAAATAAAGTTAAAATTAGCAAACGCAATTTTGTCTCAAGTTGTTAAAAACATCATTAAAATTTAAAATACCCTTATCTAACAATGTAAAACAAATAGATACCTATTACCGTATCTACTGACAAAAAGCAATAACTTATTTACTGGATGTGGGATAGGATGTACTAGTATGAACGAATGAATGATCATTTATTTGAAAAAACTATAATGTATAACTATAGCTAGTAATGACTACTTTGTTCAAAATAAAATTAACCTGTGCGAAAAAATTGCTAGCATGAAAGCAAGAAAATCAACTGTATGTTTTTGCTACTCTTTCACAAAAAATCTAATAGACATATTTAAATGAAACTTAACAGTAATGAAGTTATATATCAGAATAACAAAAACGTTACCTTGTAAAGATTTTATGTAATTTTGGTCGTAATATAACAATACATGCCAATTAAGTCAGGAAAAAATCTGCCCTCTGAGAACTATTGGAGTTACACAAAGATGATGTACCATACGATTGTTTTTGATTGAAAGCTCTCTCATAACAACGCGATTGAAATAGAATACAAAAAATAACTTTGCTAATGAAAAATAAATAAGCTTCCTATAACAGAGACAAAACCCCTTGCTTAAGAACTATTTGCAAAGAATCTCAAACCTATTTTACTTACAGGAGTTCCTTCCTTGAACCAATCTATAGAAGGCGACGGTTCAGCGGTTACTTCGCACATAACTTTGAAATCCTTCCCTTTCGTCGCAAACTGATTCTCGTTGGCGTTGGTCCAAGTGATAGCAACTGCAAATGAATTATTATGAGACGTTTCGGAATATCATAAAAAAATTAAAAATTGATAACTATTATAAGAATACTTAAATTAAAAAATCTACGACGCAAAATAACAAAACACACGTCAAACTTACTCCTCTTTTGCGTCAGAGGTTAAAACATAGCTAAGACCTTTCCCGATTAAGTCACCTTTCTAACAAAAAAAGAATTATCCAAATCGGTCCATTCTTTAGGAGCCATAACGACAAAGACAGAATGACACACACACGTCAAACGTTAAAACTCCTCTTATTCGGTTGGGGGTTAATAAATTAGTATAGATTAACTGATAACAATACATTGTAGGTACTCTAATAATTAACATGGTAATATTTAACATAGTATTTTTGTACTTAACATAAGTCAAGACAAAATTATCACTGAATCTATGTCTTTCTCAAACTGTTCCAAAGAAGTAATATTTAGCATAAAGTTGTACCTTTTGTAAATGAATCCGAATATAAGATTTAAGAGCAATATAAATAAAATACTGAATTTAAATATAAATAAAAACAGTAAAACTTTAACGACTAGCTGGCCGGCACCGCTTCTGTGACCTCCCAGGGGTTGCAGATGTCTAAAGGCGGCGGTGATCACTTAACATCATGTGACGCGCCTGCTCGTTTTTTTATGGCAGAGAGAGGCAAACGAGCAGGTGGGTCACGTGACCTTAAGTAATCACCGCCGTCCATTGGCATGCAATGGTAATTGCAGGCAATGGTCAGGCAATGGTCCGCCGGAGCATTGCCGGCCTTTAAAGGTTTTATACGCTCTTTTCTTGAAGGTTCCGATGTCATATTGATCGTTTTCCTCCCTCTTTCATAAAAAAACTTACCATAAGTCTCCAAAATGACACTGTCACTGAGCTCGATGTTGGTATAGCTGGAGACACATGTATAGTTTCCAGCCATGGCCGGAGTGATGGATGAGATATACAGGAGCTGTTGCTGTCTCGCTGGCATCGACTCCGTGTAGATCTCGGGTCTCGTTCCAGGTCTGTGTGGAGGTATTATTTTTTACAGAGTACCTAAACTTGTATGGTTGGCGATTCGCAATATTTAGAAAGTCACTGTTCGTACAAACGAGGATCTTGCTTTCGAACTAGAAGTTTTAATCGTAATTCTTCTAAATCATAGTTTCGAAAATGTAATATAGTATTAAATGAATAATAATTTAAAGGAAAATAAACAGATTTAGAAAATTCAAATGATAAGTACCAATCTAAACATAATAAGCTCTCTCTCTCTCTTTATAGTAATATCTTTTCCTAGATTAAAATCAAAGATAATAGTGTAAGTTACTTACGCCGCTTCATTGATGACTAGTCCTTTAGGGTCTTTCCACTGCGGCAGCGTGGTGAGCGCAGGGTCGGTGCCATCAACCTGGCAGGTCAGCACCACGGCTTTCCCGATGGCTACCGTCTGCACTTTCTGCATTGGAAATATCCGCAGGACTTGGCCCGCACATCCTGGGGAGAAAAGGTACGATTTAGAATACATTTTTTGATGTTTGATTTACTTTATTACCATTCTTGTATTCATTTTTAAAATAGAAAAACAATGAATAACTACAAACGTAAAATTTTTGTAACCCAATTTTTAGGGGACCCCCTAAATAAGAATCCCATTTACATCTTAGTCACAGTCTTTAATTAGTCCACCGCATATTCATCGACACGTAAACAACGCCATCTACTAACGTGCTTGTTCTACCGTGTAACTACTGCCCAGTTCATGTTACTCGTTATCGTAAGTAAGGTTGTAGCTACACTTGTATTTTGTACATTTATACCATCAAATAGGCGGTTTTCTGATCTGATCGAAGATCTGGGCGAAGCGGAGGCATAAACCAAATAATAGTGTGTGCCAACGTGTGTTGAAGACTTATTTTGCCTAAGAAACTAACTTGATTCGATGATTTACGAAGAGGTTAAAAATGCAGGAGCTATATAACAAGATAAATAAACATAGATACTAGTAACAAAATATCCATAAAAAAATAAATTCAAATGGTACCTACTTGTGCATCGTGAAAGCAGCAAAAAAAAAACTCCCTAAAGTTTTTCCTTTATTTGTACACACAATAAATATTTAGACGCTGACAAAACAAACAGACACCACACACTATACCTACTATCCCGAAAGTTGTACAAAAGGATGACACTGCCTATCTACCGCTAGATAATATCCAGACGCAACTCAAGTGCTGTCGGTCCATTCATGCGGGCACGCTCGTTAGAACGGGAATGTTTCTTTAAGACTGTTATGAACTGGTTGGGTAGCCAAGCTCTGCTCGGAGATAACACTTGCCTCGATCAATTTTAATTAAATAAATAACTATATGTAAATGCATATGAAAATAAAGTGTTAACTTATTTTTATTTAATTTCTTTATTCTTATTGTTTGCATAATATAAATAAGTAAATTATCCATGTAGGGATCTATAAGTTACTTAAAAAGATTCAAAATCATCGAAGTAGTTAAAAAAACAATTAGACTATTATATTATAACATAAAAAAGTATCATTTAGGTAAAGATTACTACATGAGCAGAGTAAAAAAATCTAAGTTTTGAAAAATAAAAGTACATACAAATGCATGTCAAGTTTCCTCTATGCTGTGGTATTTTTGTTGAATTCTTACAACGACTTTTTGGTGAGTTTGGATAGATTGTTGTGTTGACTGTACATGGGACGCAAGACACGCCCGCCCGCTTTTTCTTGAGATTTTCCGAGCGCTGAAGCTGCTTTATAGATTGCATAAACACTGGGACTTGTCCTAAACTATCTTATGTTTTTTATATATTATTATATTTTTTATATTGCATAGCTGTACATGTATAGAAGTTTCATGAAGATGTTATTAACTTGCATTAACTGCTACTGTATAATTTATTTTATGTAACGATCTCAAATAATGTTGAATGAGATTATTTTATCATAGGTATATGTATAATTTTGCCGATAATTCATCAATATTTGCATTAACTCCAATAACTGTCAACTTTTGTGAAGAGTTCCATATTTTGTACATTTGATGCTACATTTACACACATTTATACATTTGACACGTATGCTGAGTATAATGCGAAGGAAGAATATAATGTTTATGCAAATAAAATTATTTTTGTACAAAAAGTATGTAAAAGTAAATCTCAACGAGTTGAATACAAAATACCTATAAAGCATCGCACATTTTCGGCTGGGATTTATTTTTATCTACAATGTAATGTTATGATGAGAGCGGGTTGCCCAAGGGGACTCGAGGAACAGAATTTTCATATAGTAAAAAATAGGTTTCACGACCTTCTTCCATGCAAATTGGCTGGGGGAGTTTGTATTGAATTCCCTTTCGGAAACATGTGTTATTTGTGTCTTTACGATGTAATTTTAGAAACCCACTTGATTGTAGGTAAGATTGTTATTTTCGCCCTCATTTGTATCATTTATACTTCTTATTAGAGATGTTGCGAATATCCG